>KV751381.1:1540183-1564833 GCA_001698575.1 Mola mola | reverse complement strand
TTGGGAACATCTTGGTGTCCCCCCGGAGGAGTTGGTGGAAGTGGCCGGGGAGAGGAGCGTCTGGATCTCCCTGCTCAGACTGTTGCCCCCACGACCCGGGCCCGGATAAGCGGCAGAAAACGAAACGAAAAACGAAACAATGGACTGTAAAGGATACAGGCAAATCATGGTATTAAACACTGGTTATATATTATATGGAACCATGTTGGCAATGAGTTGAACACATTAATGCATAAACTGATAGACGAGGACAATTTTTATGAACTAAGCTAAGCTAAGCCACATACATTATGATACAAAAATTCATATTCATATTATTTGTCAAATTTCAGAATAAAACAAAATTCAGTCCTTTTCAGTCTTGATGCTGAGAAGGCTTTTGACTCAGTTGGATGGGTTTTTTTTTCAGGTTATGAGTGGATTTGACTTTTATAAAACATTTATAAACTGCATAAGAACAATTTACTTCAGACCAAAAGCAAGAATAAGAATTAATGGAAGTACTTAAATGAATTCTCTGGACAGATATGGGAGTTACTCTGCTTATACACTTAATGCTCTAAAAACTCCTGTTTGGTGGCTTGTGTGAGCCCTATATTCCAAACTCTCTGTATCTAAAACTTAACAATTTTAAGTTTTTTGATCCTTTGAGGTAGCTGCTGTTATTCTTTCATTGCTCTAATTGTAATTCCCAAATGTGTTATCATTGAGCTAACCATGTGTTTTATTGGCTTTCTTTTCTGATCCATTGCTAGAAGTTAAATTTCAAATGTGTGGCTCAGATAGTAGAGCGGTTGTCCAGTGATCGGAAGGTTCCTGGTTCGATCCCAGACCCTGCAGTTAACTTGAGCAAGACACTGAACCCCAAATTGCTCCTGATGCTGCGCCATCAGTGTATGACGGTGAATGATTTAACGCTCCTGATGACCAGGTGGCACCCTGCAAGGTAGTCACTGGCACCAGTGTATGAATGTGTGAGTGAATGGTTGAATGCAACACCTGTAGTGTAAAAGCGCTTTGAGTGGTCAACAATGACTAGAAAGGCGCTTTGTAAATACAGGACATTTACCATTTTACATTTACATATAAGTGGGACCAAGTCTGACTTATTGCCGGAATTGCGGACCAAGCTCTGGCTCCGACATTACAAAGAATGAATGGCTCCTAAAAATGGGTCATCTGCCCCATACTCCCGGAGCACTCCCACAGGACACCTAGAGGGTCACGGTCATTAGCCCTCTCCAGATCTATAAAACGCATATAGACTGGTTGGGCAAACTCCCATGCCACTTCCAGTAACCTCGCGACGGTAAAGAGCTGGTCCAGAATTCCATGGCCAGGACGAAAACTGCATTGTTCCTCTTGAATCCGAGGTTTGACTAACAGCCAGACACCCTTCTCCAGCACCCTGGAGTAGACCTTCCCAAGGAGGATATGAAGTGTGATCCTTCTATTGTTGTGACACACCCTCTGGTCCCCCTTCTTAAAAAGAGGAACACCACCGTAGTCTGCCACTCCAAAGACACTGTCCGCGATGACCATGCAGTTTTACAGAAGCATGTCAGCCAGGACAACCCTACAACATCCAGAGACTTGAGGAACTCTGGGCAAATCTCATCCACCCCTGGGGTGCTGCCTTGACCTTGACCCCAGTGATGAGTGAGCCCATCCTGGAGTCCTCTGGCTTTGCCTCCTCCTCGGAATGCTTGTTGGTGGAATTGAAGAGATTCATTCCTAAGTATTCATTCCACCTCCCGACTTTACAGTTAACTGAGGTCAGCAGCTCCCTTCCCCTCCTGTGCCTCCTGACAGTTTGCCAGAATTTCTTCGGCGCAAACTGCAAGTCTTGTTCAATTGCATCATCATACTCCTCCCGCACATGGGTTTTGCCTCCGCGACTGCCTGAGCTGCAGATCGCTTGGCTTGCCGGTCGCTGTCTGATGCCTCAGGAGCTCATAAGCCAGCCATGCCCTGTAGATCTCCTTCTTCAGCCTGACGCCCCCCTTCAACTGTGGCGTCCACCAGCAGGTTCTGCAATTACTGCCTCGACTATCACCAGCAACCTTGCTACCACAGCTTTGAACAGCTGCCTCAGCAATGGTGACATAGAAGATGGCCGTCTCTAAATCCATCCCTCACCACTTCCGGGATGCGGTTGAAGCTCTACTGGAGGTGGGAGTTAAAGACTATTTTGACAGGGTCCTCTGCCTGATGTTCCCAGCAGACGCTCACTATACGCTTGGGCCTCCCTGGTCTATCTGGCATCCTCCCCCACCACCTTAACCAGCTCACTGCCAGGTGGTGATCAGTTGACTGCTATGCTCCTCTCATCACCTGAGTGTCCATAGTGTACATACAACCGCATATCAGATGATATGACTACAAAGTCAATCATTGACTGTCGACCTAGGGTGTCCTGGTGCAAGGTGCACTTATGGACAATCCTATGGCTCAAAATGGTGTTAGTTATGGACAAACTGCGGCTAACCCAGAAATCCAATAACTGAACACAGCTCGGGTTCATATTGGGCAGGCTGTTCCTCCCAATCACACCCTTTCAGGTCTCGCTTTCATTGCCCACATTGTCCAAAACAATGCAGTCCCCAGTAGGGGCTTCCAGCACCCGTTCCAACGACTCCAAAAAGGGTGGGTACTCTGAAGTACTGTTCGGCGCATATGCACAAACCACAGTCAGGACCTGTTCCCCCCTCAAAAGCACAGGAAAGCAACCCTTTTATCCACCGGGGTAAACAATGCACAAGCAGAGATCCGGGGAGCTACTTATAAGCCAACACCTGTTCTCTGCCTCTCACCCCGAACAATGTAGGAGAGTCCAACCCCTCTCAAGAAGAGTGGTTCCAGAACCTGAGCTGTATGTTGAGTTGAGCCTGACATTTATCCAGCTTGTATCGCTCAGGTTCCTTCCCCATAGAGAGGTAAGGTTCCATGTCCCAACAACCAACTTCAGCAACCATTCATCGGAGAGCTAAGGCCCTTGCTTTTGATTGCAACCTGATCTACATAGCATTGGACCACTATGGCTCCTCCTGTGGGTTGTCAGCCTACTGGAGGACCGACTCATGTCTCCCTTTCAGCCTCAGCCCGGTCGGACCCTATGGTGGGCTCGCCTACGGACCCTTCCCCAGGCATGGCTCCAGAGCAGAGTCTCGTTACCTTTCCTGGCAGGTTGCACAAGTTCTTGGTATCGATCATCATAGGAGTCTTTTTGAATCCCACTGTGTCTGGCTCTTCACCTAGGACCAATTTGCACTGGGTGACCCTACCAGGGCCAAACAGCCCCCCGACAACATAGATCTTAGGATTTTTCGGGCACCCAAACAACTTCACCATGATAAGGTGGCGGTCCATGTCATATTAATTGAGTGGTGACATCATAAGTTCATTAATTTACAGTCACAGCTTTATGTGGCTGCTTAGGGTAATTGCAGTTTGTTGGGTTACTGAAGATAGATAATGGAAAGATATTCTGGGTGTGTATTTCCTCTTAGAGGCCTCTGATTTATAGAGTTGAGGTTTTCCTTCAACTTTTAGCTATCTGTGGGGACATAAATTCATAACTACAGAAAAAAATCACTATTTACCAATATAAATAATTAAATTCAATTAGAGGGCGGCACAGTGGTGCAGTGGTTAGCACTGTTGCCTCACAGCAAGAAGGTCCTGGGTTCGATTCTGGGTCAGGATGTTTCTGTGTGGAGTTTGCATGTTCTCCCTGTGTCTGCGTGGGTTTTCTCCGGGTACTCCGGCTTCCTCCCACATTCCAAAAACATGCAAATCTGGGGGTAGGTTAATTGGTCACTCTAAATTGCCCGTAGGTGTGAATGTGAGTGTGGATGGTTGTTTGTCTCTATATGTCAGCCCTGCGATGAACTGGCGACTCATCCAGGGTGTACCCCGCCTTCGCCCCAAGATGCTGAGATAGGCTCCAGCCCCCGCCGCGACCCCTAACGGGATAAGCGGTAGAAAATGAATGAATGAAAAAAAATTCAATTAGACCAAATAGAGATAATACCTAATACTACAAGTTATGCTAGGTTTATACCAAAGACATTTCTAAATACAGAACCTATGCAGATTGGGCACGGTTATTTTAGCTTTGAATTCAAACTGGGAGCTGGAGGAAACAGTACATTTATGCATGTTGGTGCCTATTGGAAATTTTTCATATAAATACTGGACAGATAATATGGCTATGTATACTCCACAGTGATCGTACACATGTACAATATACTGACAGATGTAAGGAAACTACAATAAATTTTCTTTAAACACATCCACACTGAGCTTTTCATCGCCACAGGGGCTAAAGAGCTATCAGCTTCCAATGCAACTACCAACTCAGTTGTGTAGTTTTTTTTTTACCACCAAATGTTGCAACTAGCCCTGTGCTTGTGCTTTGCCTCAGAGGGTCACCTCCTCCATGCTGTCTCAAGTAATAGCAAAAGTCAATACCAATAATTTAACCCTCTGTTGAATATATTTTCCCCACATAGACACATAAAGACAAACATTTCATCTCTGAAATAAACATGCACAACTATTTATACAAATTTTTATCTGTATCTGCACATTTGACGTGGGAGCACAGACAGCACATTATCATAGCCTGTAGTTGTTATTAACATACCTTACACATTCACAGAAAAGCACTCACACCACAAACTTTATTTAAATTCTGAGGTCCTGATGGGTAGATGATAATTCTTATTTGAGTGGAATTTGTATTAAAATTGTACATGCACACAAAAGCACACAAACACACACATATTGTTGTACCTCTACATTTGTGAGGACATATTGATAATACATTCCTAATGCGCTTAAGCCATCACAACTGAATGCTTAAAACCAGTACCTTAACCAAGACCCAACTTTAACCTAAACTATTAAACCAAGTCTTAAACAAACAGCCCGTTGAAGTTACGAGGACCCGCTAAACTGTCCTCACTTTCCCAAAAATTTTTATCACCGTGTTGGTTAATACATTTTATTGGTCCTCACTATGTAGCAAGTACACACACACACACACACACACACACACACACACACACACACAACATTTCACAGCTTTGTTTGGAGTTTTGAAAAAGTGCTTTTAAAAAAAATTTTTTATCACACACCTTATATTCTTGTCCCCTTACTTTCTTGCTCTCCCTTGAACCCCACCATCCCCTTTGTCGCTCTCTCTCTCTGTCTTTCTCTGTGTCTCTCACCTACAGCTTCTCAGCACTGCACCATGCTGCTCTGACTGGCACTACAGAGCTGCTCTCTTTGCTGCTGGAGTCTAAGGCCACAGTTGATATCAAGGATATTAACGGTATCATCAACTGCACCAGCTTAACTACTGTCACCAGACAAAACCATAACTTAGGAATGAAAATGTTGATACTCGAAGAGTCAGCTGGGGTTAAACTGAGCCTGAAAGATCTTAAAGAGCTTTTTGATACTCTCAACTGAAAATAAGATTGACCATATGAGTAAATATTATATCCTTTGAAGTTTGTCTGCCACGGGATGACAGTGCTACCCAAATATTTTCTGACTTCAATGGAACGAATATGATAGAATTTGTGGGGGAGTGGCCAGAGGCGTCTCATGCTCATAATTGTGTGTGTGATGTAGTACCTCTGAGGGCACCTAAAGTTAATATGCAGGATTTTCCAAAACAACAAAACAAAAAATGTAGAGTGTAGAGTTATACAGAAAAAAATACCTGTCAATTATCTTAAATGGACTAGTAGAAGTGCATGCTGCTGTGTTTATCTGCATAGATGCTGCTCTCTGCCTGTATTTTCTCACTGAGGTGATCTGTTTAGAACTTTCCTGGGAGGCAGTCTTTGGCTAGAGTGTGCGTTCCCCAGCTGCTCACAGTGCACAGAGGTCGAGACATGAGGGTAGGCCATCATAAACTGGTTACAACCTGGCAGTTATCACAGCCAATGGCAATGGTGGAACAGCATTGAAAAAAACACTAGTATAGCGAGGGTTAATACCTAGTGTAAAAAATTGAATGCTTGCTGGTGAGCACTGAAGGAAAGAATGTGGATGAACAGCAACCAAGGTTGGCATGTTTACTGTTGGACAGGTAAGTGCTAGTGGTTAACCTAATCAGCTTGCTAATTATTGTCATTTCCAAAACAAATGTAATGTGCCCCACTAGTATAGCTTGCAGTGTATATTGCACACACCTCAATGCTTAATTTCAATCAGTGAGTGTAAATGTCTAATTTTGGTGTTGTTGGTCAAGGTAGTAGGTGCGAACTTTGTGGGGTCCATTGACAAACACCAAATGACAAATCCTGCATACTATACCTTTAAACTCTGCAATAGAAGTTGTTTGCAAGCTATAATTTAAGTATTTTTTGCCTAAGAATGAATTCTTTAGCCTCTAGCTTTTATGTTTTTTACAATTAACTACATTATTGATTAGTCCACAAAATGTAAAAAACATATATATGTATATATATATAAAACTATTTCCCACAGCCCTAAGTGGCATCTTAAAATGTTGTCTGACCAAAGGTCCAAAACACAAAGACTCTTCATTTACTATTATGAATTACTTAAAAACAGCAACTTACAGGCTTCCTTACATTTAAGATGATGGAACCAACAAATGTTATAATTTTTTTGCATTTGTATTTTAGATTCAAGACAATACTAATGTGAAATGCATTGAGTATGTATAAATTACACAAAACAAAACAGCAATTTATTTTTTGCTAGTAAAGAAAATATGCTTGGATTTTATTTAATGTTTTTCATCCACAAATCTCCTTGTGTTTGTGTTAGCCTGACCTTATTGTTATTACCCTTGGTGTGTCCAAAAGTTAATTTCAGACACTGAGTACTGTGTATATAAGCTAAGTTCCTTCAGTGGATGTTGTTACATTGGAGTGAAGAGTCAAGTGCAAGATAAACAACACAGAATCTACAGCCACAAATATTTGAATGTAAAATGTTAATTTAAAATCAGTTGTGTTTTTAAGAAGTAAAACTGTATCAATATTTTCTTACACTCACCAGTTGTGATCGTTATGTTGTTTTTTTGAAATGGAAAGTAGCCCGTCTGTTGAAAAGTAGATTACATCACCAGTCATACTTAAACTTTGACTTTGCATATCATTGACTTTCCCTCACTCATGTGTCTGTCTCCAGGCATGCGTCCACTCCACTATGCAGCATGGCAGGGGAAAGCAGACTCTGTCTTATTGTTGCTGAGAGCTGGTGCTTCAGTCAACTCCCTTTCCCATGACGGACAGATGCCACTACATCTCTCTGCTCAATATGGACACTATGAGGTGGTGAGTATACACACACTGATGGATATTTCAGCTGCAAAAAAGTAATGTTCCAAAGTATAACTAGTTCTCATATTTTACTGAAATCCACTCGCTTTTTATCTCAGCCTATATTGTGCACCGACAATACCAGTAGTACCATTAATTACATGACACAGGTTTTTCACAGTCTACAGGAAAATATTCCATTTAGCTGACCTGGAATGTCTTGATGGATAGAAACACATGAACACACACACACACACACACACACACCTTAGAAACTACACCATCAAATGCTGTACTGACTAAAGTTAGCATTTATTCATTTCTTCTGTTCAAAGACACACAGTGCACATGCATACCCAAAGAATGTGTTGGGATGTTTTGCATGTGAGGGCATAATACATGAACTGATATCACTTATGTTGTACTTTCTCATTTTCTCTCTAGTGTGAGATGTTGCTACAGCACCAGTCTAATCCCTGCCTGATGAACAAGGCAAAGAAGACTCCTCTAGATTTGGCCTGTGAGTTTGGTAGGCTAAAGGTATGAGAATACTTTCTGTAGTGTTCCTGTATGTGTGTGTGTGTAATTTTTGAGCATTGTGTACTCTCGACCTTCAGCATGATTTTGGCATCAAGTATTGTTATTGTAGCCCTCACATAATTGTATAAAGATATTTTTTATATTATGGACATTTTGTCTCGTTCTAATCAGTATATCATTCATACAATAAAATATCAGTGTTTAAGAACCCAGGTGCAAGATAATTCAGTTTTACAAAAGCACAATAAATACATCCCTATTTTATTAAAAAAATGAATGTGTGGTGAGAATATTGCACACCTCCCTCTTAGTTCAAAGATGATTACATATTGTTTTCTACAGTGTAAAGCATTCTCATTAGGATGGTATAGTTTGTTTGACTATTTATTTTTGTCACTTGAGCACACCTTTTCTGTGGTATCCTTAAGGTTGATAATGATACTTAGTGCTAAAAATAGTATACTAACTTGCTCACAATGAAAGTGCTAACATGGTGATTAAAAGGTATAATGTTTGTAATGATCACTATCTTAGTTTAGCGTGTTTTCAAATTAACCTTAAACACAAAGTACTGTAAAGACTTATGCCAATGTAATAACTTTTTTCAGGGGTTTATTCGCAATGTTAAGTCCCTCCAAATTTGATGGTGTGCGTTATCGAAGTTATCAAAGTTATCAAAGTATATCATTTTTTTTAAGGCTGCACAGACTATTATTGTTTTGCTCACTGATCTTTTTCATCAGCACTTTGAGCAAACTCTTAATAAACAACAGGGGCTACTTAGTGACTCGCCTGATAGAGCATGCATTCCATATACTGAAGTCCTTACGAGCAGCCCAAGTTCAATTTCAATTTGTTGCTCTTGGCTATGTTATCCATTTGATCTTTCAAATGCATGAAGATATATGCCTGAACTGTCTTTACTAACATTTGTGCCATTAAAACCTTTTTTTTAAATTTAAATAACAAACTGTAAGGTTTTGTGACCCATGAGAGGAAAAGTGAGGAGATCAGATTTCATGGCAATCCATCCAATTTTTTTCCAGACATTTTGCCCACAAGATTTTGAGACTAACGCTTCAAGTCATGATGAGCTTTATTCATGTAGTTATTCCAATCCAATTACCTTCACTTGAAAACATGCCATTTGGCCTTTTATGCCCTTTTTGGGGTAAAGATGGCCAATCTCAAAGATGAACAATGGCCACAGTGAAGCGTCTCAGCTAATTTAAGCTTGTTTTGAGGAAAAGGAAAATGGTTCTTTTTGGACATGCACTCTGTAATATGAAAGGGATTGCACATGTCCATGTCCAGTTTTCTCTTGTCTAGTCTGACTTTGCAGTTTAGATGTGAAAGAATAAAAGGCTTTTGGCTGTCTTTGTGACACACAAACTTTGTGAAGGACTGTTTGTGTGATGGGATGCTGTGGTATCTTAAGACACCTGCTGAGTAGTGGATAAGTGTCTTTGCACTAGCTTGGCCATATATACAAATCACTGTATATATCATTTCAATCCTTATATTTTTACCACACAACTTTAGCTTAGATTTGAATATACTGTGTATTTAAGTTTTGCTAATGCTGTAATTCTTGTCCTAATTCTGCCACTGTCCTGTTCTTAAAACCCACACTTGATATTCATTTTGATGTATTTGATTTCTCTTTAGGTAACTCAGTTACTATTGAGCAGTAACATGGTGGCAACACTCTTAGAAGGGGAGGGAGGGCATGACAGCCTTGACTATTCCTCCACCACCCCTCTTCACCTGGCAGCCAGGAATGGACACAAGGACATCATAAGGTATCACAGCATTAGTTGGTGTGGAAAAATAATGTAACAGAATTGAATCACACATATTCAAAAGTGGTTTTTGTGTTGCTGTTTTTTCTCCTGCATATCTGTGTGATAATTACATACTTCACCAAGTTAAGCCTCCACCCTGCCTTTCAGATACTTTTCTAACAAGTCTTTTCCTAAAGGGTCACATTTCTTTCGTCGTGTCCTCTCCATCATTTTCTTTCCCTCTATTGATTTGCAAAGTTATATAGCTAACACAGAAGAGAAAATGTGAGCTTTTAACACAAACAAAAATGGGGGGAAAAAAATCAGTACATTAGCACAGAAGTTTATTCATAGTTTTCACTCAGTAGAATTTGGCTGTGATCTCCCATGAAGGGATTTATGCCTCTTCAAAGAATTTATAATTGAACAGTAGGCTTCTTATAGTACCTTCTTTTTGTATAGCTCTTTCTAGGTCTGACTAAAATTAGAACAGCATACTTGCACACGGTCAACAGTAGATAATATTTTGTCACAGGAAAGGTGTGATATGACCTATAGATTTCATAAGCAACACACAAATCTGGATTCATGGACCACTATGACTCTTGAATAACCAGACTACACCTGCTTCTGGGTCAAAAGAACCAGAATTAACTGAATATGTATTAACTCATACATTCTTACTAATCTGTTCTTGTCATGTTGTTGTGTTCTGTACAAGTGACATCTATTGCACATCTGTCCGTCCAAGGAAGAAGGATTCCTCTTCTGTGGTTCTTCCTGAATTTTCTTATTTTCCCTAGTTAGGTTTTATTTTAAGTTTTTCCTCGCCCTGTTCAAGGGTCTAAGGGCAGAGGGTATCACATCTGTAGGGTTTGTGAAAGGCCAGTGAGACAAATTTTTGATTTTGGACTATACAAATGAAATTTGATTTGATATGATTTGATTAGGGCGGCACAGTGGTGTAGTGGTTAGCACTGTCACCTCACAGCAAGAAAGTCCTGGGTTTGATTCCGGGTCAGGTCGTTTCTGTGCGGAGTTTGCGTGTTCTCCCTGTGCCTGCGTGGGTTCTCTCCGGGTACTCCGGCTTCCTCCCACAGTCCAAAAACATGCAAACTGGGGGTTAGGTTAATTGGTCACTTTAAATTGCCCGTAGGTGTGAATGTGAGTGTGGATGGTTGTTTGTCTCTATAGGTCATCCCTTCGATGAACTGGCCACTTGTCCATGGTGCCCCCCGCCTTCATCCGGAGATGCTGAGATAGGCTCCACCCCCACCCCCCCTCGTCCCCTAACAGGATAAGCAGTAGAAAATGAATGGATGAATGGATGATTTGATTAAAAAAAAAAAAAATTCCTAACTCGCCCTCTGTGGGCGGTCTTGTGTCTCCTTCAAGCACGGGTCCTCTACCAGAGGCCTGGGAGCCTGAGGGTCCTGCGCAGGATCTTAGCTCTTCGTAGGATTGCGCTCTTCTGGACAGAGATCTCAGGTGTTATTCCTTGGATTTGTTGGAGCCACTCTCCCAGCTTGGGGGTTACAGCCCCGAGTGCTCCTATCACCACTGGTACTACTGATAGCTTTAGTCCCCACATCCTTTCCAGTTCCTCTTTTGGCCCTTGGTATTTCTTGAGATTCTCGTGTTCCTTCTTCCTGATGTTGCTATCACTTGGGATTGCAACATATACCACTACGACCATGATATCCGGTTGATTAGCCGCCATCATCTTATCGGTCTGGATCTGGAAGTCCCACAGGATCTTGGCTCGGTTGTTTTCAATCACCTCAGGAGGTGTTGCACAGTCTGCACCTTGGTTCCTGTCTGGTGTGCTAGATGCCGGCCTCTATCGATCTTGTGTTCAAGGCCTGTTCTTGTGCTGCCATGATCAGCGCCTCTTTTGCTGTCCCTGAGACCAGCCTTCTCCAGCCACTGTTATGTTTTCTCGATATCAGCCATTTCCTCTATCTGTTGGTGGTACATCCCGTGCAGGGGCTTGTCTCTCCATGATGGTCTCTCTTCTTCTTCCTTCTCCTCACTGGGTTTCTGCTTCCTGAGGCATTCAATTAGCAGGTTATCATTGGGGGCCATCTTCCTGATGTATTCCTGGCTCTTGGTTGTTTCATCTTGGATAGTAGCTCTGACGGTCACTAATCCTCGGCGCTCCCTCTTTCCTCTTTGTGTACAGCCTCAGGGTTTTGGACTTCGGGTGAAACCCTCCATGCATGGTGAGGAGCTTCCTCGAATATGTCAGGGTCCGCTAGTGTAAAGTGTCTGTCTGTTAGGATCAGTCAGTGTTTCCCCTCTTGTTTTGAAATCCCTATGTGTCTATTCCCCACTTCTTGTCTAGTCGTGTCCCCCAGGTGTGTCTGATTATTCCCTCTCCCTAATGTGTCCCACCTGTGTCCGATTGTCTACCTCTCCCTCGTGTATTTAACCCCAGTGTTCCCATCCTCCTGTGCCAGATTGTCTTGTCTACCTAGTGAGCATTCCAGCACTTATCCCTTGTAAGTCTCCTTGTGCCTGATCTGTATTCCGTGTTTCGATTACCGAGTTTGCCTTATCCTTATCTGTACCTTCGCATAATTGAATTCCTGGTTTTGACCTTCATTATTAAAGTGACTACTGATTTAGAAAGCTCCTTGTGTGTCTCTGCATTATTGGATCCCCCATACCTGGTACCTGATAGTATATATATGTATTTATACAGTATTTGCAAAGAGACACAATTCTTGTAGTTTTGCCTGTCAAAGTACTTTGTGAACTCTGTTCTTAAAGGTGCCATATAAAAAAAGTTTATTATCTATACAGCACAACAATAGATTTTAAAAAGCAATCTAGGTGTGATTGGAATGAGCCTTTCAGTTTTGTTTTGAAGGCTATCAAAAGAGTATGGCATCATTCATTTAGAAGTTAAAGACATTTTTACATCCTCCATTTTCAGAAGTTCAAAGGTAATTGGACAATTTAACATAATTACAAATTATGAGGATTATTTTAAAATTATTGACTACTTGTTTGTAGATCTTTCTGCTTTCAGTGTTGTCTTCAATAACTGAAAAGCTGCACTACTAAGTTGAGGCAATGTGATTGACTGGGCCACTACAACACCCATGATTACAGTATGATTTGGGTCATTGTCTATTTGCACAGTAAAGTGCTGCCGTATCAGTTTTGGAGAATTTGGCTGAATGTGAGCAGAAAGTATTTCCTTGTACATCTCAGAATTCATCCTGATACTTCCATTAGCACTCAAATCAACACAAACAATAATGCCCCTTTTCCTCTGGCAGCCATACATACATATGCCCTAACATTGCCTTCACTCTTCAAATCATTAGCTAATCCTTTTCTTCATCAGACTTTTCTCTTCCCATCATTGTGGTACGAGTATATCTTGGTTTCATTTTTGAAAGAATCTTATTCCAGAAATGGGCAGGCTTTTTAGAATTTTCTCCTGTTCTTTCGTATTACTGCTTGTTTTCTCCTTGTTGTAAATCTTCTGTATTTACGGCATGAAGGCATCTCTTGATTTTAGACTTTGACAACGATATGCCTACTTCCTATAGTGTGGTCTTGACTTGGCTGGATGTTGTGAAGAAGTTTTTCTTCATCAAGAAAATATTTCTTTGATCATCTACTTAAGTTGTCTTCCATGGGTTGCACTCGTGAATTCTTTCTGAAATTGTGAAAGCATCACCCAAACTGTCATTCAGATAAATAGCTAAATTGGTAGTTTAATTCCTGGATGAAATTATACTTGAGTCTAAGCATTTCTGAATGAAAGTTTTGGATGATGTTTTCACTATTTCAGACAGAATTCATGAAGGCAAACATTCATTCAGCTGAATAATTGTTGCTAACCGTGATTGATTAACACATGATTGTATAATTTAAATGAACTCTGTATGGGCTTTGTCCAATAGTGGTAGCAGAGCCCATCAGGTCAGAGTTTTTGATACATACATATACAGTCTTTCAAAATTAAATCCCAGGGCCTGTTTAATCCTGGGTTTCGATACTTACCCCAGTTGAGAGTTCCTCTGAAATGCGAACAGATGCAGGTGAACCCTTCATTTGCATGTTCTGCACTTAATGAACTATATATGTACAATCCAGGTTATATATAGTATATGAAATTAAACCTGCTTATCTGCAGAACAGAGATGGAGAAGTGTAAGTTTTATGACAGTTTCCAGGCACTCAAGACTTCTCAGGAGAGATTAAAGCTGAGTCAACGAAGAAACTGTCAGTTACAAGAGGTTGGCTTCAGGCTCTTTTTTTCCATCTCACCGCTTGGGATAATATTTTGCCTGCCTGTCTAAACCTTCTGTGGTGTCCTACTTAGTGAGAGCCTGTCGAGTCTAGAGTGTTTGTTAGCAGCATTCAAATTTCAAAAATCCCATTCAGCTTTTCACCCACAGTCAGCTGTAAACAAAAGCTGACTTTACATCATCACAATTGTTTCACTGTCACATATTTAAACAGTTAGTTCTGTAGTAACACCATCATTAGGCTCAGGAGATTTGTTATATACTGTATATAAAGAGGATTTTTTTGACAAAAAAATAGGATATTAATATTACAGCAATTAAGTTGGAACCTAACAGGTATTTTATTTTGATAGTCCATTATTGCTTCTATGGCATTTCTTCTTGTATTTACTCTTGAGTCAGTGTTTTTTATTGTAGGTGTACAGCCTGTAATTGATGTTTAAGAATTCTGAAAGATGTTTTATTTTGTATAGCAGTTCTAATTTGACTTTGATCGTGTGGAAAGGATACATGATCTTAACTATGAAGGTACATGTAAACATATTGGTGCTAAGAAAGTGCATGGATTGTGTTAACATTCAGAAAAACATCTGTCACGTGAACGATAACATCCTACAGCAGTACTTCAGTGTTGTTAACTTCTTTAAAAACTGACTAGACTTCACACAGCAAGCTAAGGACCAGCTCCTCCTGCACCACTCTTTGGGTACAGCGCATTAACACTCCTATAGAACCAATGAGATTGGTCTGCTTGTGTTTGTGTGTGTGGGTTAGTGGGGGGTATGTGGCTTAATGGAGTTTTGCAGATATCTCAGATAACAGTTGAATGAATGAATTTGCTGCTAAGTGTTGCCTGCAACTTTACATGAATATTTTTGCTTACATTTCCTAGATTGTTGCTCAAAGCTGGGATTGACATCAACAGAGCCACCAAAGCAGGAACATCTCTACATGAGGCTGCTCTCTATGGCAAGACTGAAGTTGTGCGGCTGCTGCTTGATGTAATTAAATACTATGTTAAAATTTCAGTTCAGCTGACCATGAGATTTAAATGCTAAAATGTTTATATTTATTGTGTAGCAAGAAAGAAAATCCCCACAACTTCACATTACAGTTCCATTGTCATTCTTTAATTAAAGAGGAAGGTTTTTTAGGGAGGGTTTTTTTTTTTAAACTGAGTCTTACCCACAGTAATTCCATTGTGTGTTTATGTGCATGTGTTAGGCAGGCATCAATGTGAACATATACAACACATACAACCAGACAGCTTTGGACATCGTCAACCAATTCACCCCCTCCACAGCCAGCAGAGATATCAAACAAATGCTCAGAGGTTGGTACCCCTTTATTTTTGGAAGTTTATTAATATTTTTGTAAAATTTGGCTTTAAAATGTTTGATCATGACAGACACAGAGGTATTAGTGGGGGAGGTTGCTAAATGGCAAAAAAAAAAAGTGAAAAAGGTACAGTTTGCTCTTCCTTACGATGTGTGTCTTTGTGTGTCTGTGCAGAGGCTTCAAGCTCTCTCCAGGTCAGAGCAGTGAAGGACTACTGGAACCTCCAGGACCCCACTGCTCTTAACTTTCGGGCTGGAGATCTTATTATGGTAGTTTTATCTCTCCTTAATGGCTGTCTACTATAGTGTATTATAGATGAACTCAGCAGTACTCTTGTTTTTACTTGAGTTGCTGCATCTCGTGTATACTCGTGGTATTGTCTTGTTATTCTGCTTTAAGTCCAATGTTTGTAATGCAGTATTTTGTTTCTATTAATGTCATTGTGTGTGTGTTTTAATGTGATATTTCAAAATAATCTAGGGGTAGGGCATAGAGGCCCACATTCTGCCACCAGAAAGATAGCAATGCTGCATATTGGCCTTAACAAATAAATATTGTCAGTATATTTGTGATTAGCCCTCATTCATGTGACCTTGATTCCAACTTCACACCAGAAGCATTGCGTTAGTTCTACTGAAATCGGGGTGTACAAAAATATTAATACACAGAATTGCAAAATTATGCATCTCGATGCTGTTTTGGCTCCTAAAAAGCACTCTATTGATTTGTAATTAGTAGTTTGCCATGTCAGGATTTGTGGCTTGGGATAATCTTGATTTGTCTTTAAACTTCCAACAGTCAATTGCTTGTGTAAAGAACATATGCCTATTAAAATATATGCAACTTGCTTACAGTGTTAAAAAATGTCGCAATATATTGAATATACAGTATATCATATCACCAAGTTCTTGCCACATCTGTCCATTCAATCCATATTGTGCTCTGCAATAGTATCACTGTCCTTAGAAAAGCTAAACTGGAGTACTGAAAAAACCTGGCAAAACTGTCTGGTATCAGAAATTCAATGGACAAAATTAAACCATGTGACTGTTACACACAGCTAACTTGTTATGACACTTATGTAATCAATTCATTATATATTAACAGTAAAAGTGTGTTAACTTTTTTAATAAGTTTAAATCTCAAGGTATCAATAAAATAGATATTAATGATTTATTACTTAATTTTATCTTATCATTTCACCTCGCAGTTACTTTTTAAACCGCACAGTATGTTTACCTTTCCTGTCGAGACTCATACATCCTCACCAAATTGTTTTTCTTTTAGAAATTTCAATTACATGTAGTAAAAGAAAGTATGCATGCTTTTGAGAGTATAGATCTTGTCTGACAAGTGTGTTTTATACTGTATATAGCATGTTGATTCATGCATTGGTATAAATGGCAAAATCAATCTATTCTGTGAGACACAAATTCCTCTAGGAACACTGCTGATGTGGAAGGCCCCATGATGCTCGTTTTGTTTTTATACGATGTATGAAGTCTTTTCAAATTTATGTTACATTTCCATAGATGTGGAACTTCTATGAAATTATTTCAGCTGAAATTTATTTTTTACCTGCTGGTAACTGCTCCACTTAGCCTCTTCATGGGATTGTGTGCTGCTGACTGTTGTGAGGCAAGTCTTCATGTTAGGATTCGTGTAAAGTGCTACAAGGTCATTTTTTTTGTACTCAAAGCAGGAGACAACAGTGGAAGAGCAGGCACAAACTTGCTGCTATCGCACTCTCAGTACCAACTTCTTTGCTCATCTCACCTCACACACACTGATCACACTAATTCATGTGTGCGCGCACATTTGTGTATGTTTATGTGCTTACTGCTACTATCGGTTTTGTTATATTTTTCAACTACTGATTTTTATGACCTCCTACATTCTTGTATGAACCTGTATGTTATTGTGTGGGATCTTGTCAGACGGCATAGGCGCTTGTTTCTGTCCTCCAGGAATTTTGTTAAGACTCACAATGAATAGATGTGTTTTTAGCTCATTGACTCTCTCATTATGGTCTTAAACATACCTGAAGGAATTGGTCTCATGACATGCATAGTTAGACTTGATGTAGACTTGACAAGGGGGAATGTTTGCAAAGTTACAAAGCTCCAAGAAAAAAGGATACCTGTCAAAACAGGTATCCTTTTTTTCCACTTTAATCAAACCTATCAGTCTGGTCAACATTACCTCATATGTTGTGATTGTTCAGTCTGATGTGATTTTGAAGCCTTTCCTGGCTTATGATGCTTGCGCTGACACAAGCTTTTAGCTGAAGTGTTTTTGTGATTTCTTGATGTCAGGTTTTGGAGCAGCACTCAGATGGACGCTGGAAAGGTCATATCCATGACACCCAGCAGGGAAAGAACCGGGTGGGCTTCTTCCCCCCTTCAGTGGTGGAGGTCCTCAGCAGACGAGCGGGTAGGTGAACAAGCACCATGCACACAGTGTATGAATTTAAGAGAAAGAGTCTTCGTACTGTACTCGAGTACTGCACTGATGTTATTTTTTCTTCCATATTTCCTTCTTTGCTGCTTTATTCAATATATTTTCAACATTTATATTGTAATTTTCACCTATTTTTGTACATTTTTGGGATTAATTCACTAGTTAGTACCTTGCAGGATAGAGTTTTACAAACTGAACGTAGGATTCATATAAGATCTGCAGTGTTATAGTAGTAACACTATATGTATGAAGCTGAGTGTGAAAGTTAATTTTCGATTCTTGTATACAGTAATTTGGCAGGTTTTTTCAGCCACACTTGATTTCAGGAATGGATGTTCAACCATCCAAACAGGCCCCCAGATGTTAAATTTAATAACCAAATCTGTTTGGCACTGGCACATGGTACCTAGTTCTGTTAGTGGTTCTGTTGTGTTGTGTTGTGTTGTGTTTCTTTTTTGCAGCTTTTGATTGTTTTTATAAACTGGTCTGTTTGTTAAAGGATGGCGGAATATAATATAAGTTTTGATTGTTTATCAATGAGTTATATCTTTACGTGCAATTACAAGAGATACTTGTACTGTACCACTATATTTTAAAAGAAAATATTCTACAAATACTTTGCAAATTTGACGATGTAAATTTACTAGTTATTTGACAGATTCAGATTACTAGACAAATAAGTGTCCTTAGTCACAGCATACTGTGTAACAAAGTTGCCATATATAGTGTGATAGAGAGTGTGATAGGTGGGGGTTGGGGTCTATATACATGTTTACTATATTGTGTTTTGACTATGATAGCTTTACCCCAAGCTTAGATAAAACCTTTTACATTGGGGGCTTGAGCTGACAGAGTGGTGTTTAAAGGGCTAACTTTATCACAAAGCAGTGGTTCGACAGCATATATTGATGGCTCATACTTGTACAAAAGCAGGGTTTGTCTGACGTTGAAGTGAATTATCGCCATTACCAAAACATCTGATTTAATCCCTGTAAATAAAAGTAATATAACCCATGACTTTGTTTTGCAGCTGCATATCTATTGATTTTCAAACAGTTGGACATACTCATTGAGGGGTTTGATAACTGGGGCAGTTCAGACGTACACACAAAGTAAGACACTTCATTTCTAGGTCCTCAACACCAGATAACACACACACACATCCACACACATCTGCACACATCTGCACACAAAAATAGACATCCACATAAATACATACATTAATAGGATTACTATGGCCAGATTGTAAAGTGTCAGCTAAACGCTAAAGCCCCTAACTGTCTATGCGGGTGTGTGTGTGATTTGAACCAACAATGTGAGAACATTTTGCCTGGTCATGATTAATTTAAAGGACTGTCTGATGGTTGAAATTTGGTTTTAGGGGTTAGATTAGACTTAGTTTTTGGTAAGGGATGACAGTTGTAGTGTAATGGTAACAAGTAGGATCAGGGAAAGGGAATGAGTGTTCTCACAAAAATAGAGATACCATGTGTGCATGTATGTGCGTCCCTTCATGCAGAGAAAAGAGACAAGAGAGAGAGAGAGTTTGACTTTAAGTCGGTGATGGGCTTTTTGCTTATGAGGACAACTCAGCTATGTGTGTGAGTGCTTGTGCTATGTGATATTGTTAATGGTGTGAGCAACACACAAAGGCAAAGTAAGCTGTCCTAGAGTTGCTGTTGATCCTATATTCCCATTCATCATCCTCTTATATAACACAAGAGGGGATTTACAGTGAGTTTGCCCTTTTTAGCAGTTGTTCCCTATACTCAGTGAACAGAAATACTTGATAAAATATAATGCTCTTTTATCTATCTTATAATGCTCTCACCTCTCTTCAGAAAGGTGTTTTCTGTGTGGAGCTTAAGGCATGATCCCATATCTGTGCATGCAGTTCAAATTGACCCAAACACATATGCTTGTATTTGAAGTCCTTTCCCTCAATCATGCATGTCAGCCTCATCCCAAAACTCTCCCCGACCCTAGGGGGCACTCTCTCTCACCAAGCTGCAGTACCTTGCCTACGGCAACACTTTGCATGCAGAGCTCTTCCCTCAAGCAATGGCTCCACCCCTCAGCCTGGCAACTCGTGCACCCATGGCTGTGATCCCACAGGTACAAACATGCACACACGCACCAACTTCCACTCCCATCTCTTTGGTTTCTCTTCAAAACAGGTGACACATTCATGACCTCCTAGGCAGGGATGGATTACTGAACAAACCTTTTCTTTGAATTGACTCATGACAAACAACAACCACCAAAGGACACAAAATGACTGTAAATGTCGATGCTGCCTTGTTTGTAGTCTTTTTTGTCTCTTTCAGTCTAGAGGCATCATGTAGGAGGGGTGTCTACTTCCAGGGGATTATTGTCTTATTTTCTATATTCCATATTCAGATGTCTCTCCCAAACAGCACCCTGATCCCAGGCTTCTCTCGCTCCATGTTCTGGTGCTCAGCCTCAGCTTTATAGGTCCTTCCCCAGCTACAGCATGTGGGGGTGCACAGTCAGTGTGTATCTAAAGTGTGTGCGTGTGTGTTTATTAGGTTCTGCACATGACAGTCAGTTCTCATCCCCAGCTAGTCCTCCGACCCCCACCCAGGACATTTGGGTCATCAGGAGTTCTCCCACTGGTAAGGGTGTATGGTCCCTAACCCCAGCCCACCACCACCACACCTCTGGCCCGTGTGAACCTACTTATCCTGTTTCATTGCCATTCTCTTCCAGTGTCCCTCTTTAAGGAAGCTCAGTTCCATCTTTGTCGTTTTATTTCCCAAAGTCTTACTATGCCCTCCTGCAAATCCCCTTTACCCCCACTCGTGTCCTTACCCCTAATGACCCAGTAACCCTAACCATGGCCATAATAGCAGCAGAACAGCACTCCTCTAGAGCCATTTCTTCAACTTATGCATTACTACTGACTGCTGTCATTTTATGTAGCTCCTTCCATGATAAGAGCCTGCATACATTTGAGAAATTGTCTTAAGTCATTTTATGTTGTTTGTTGTTTTGATTGTCATGAAAAAAATAAATGTCATCTGTATTGGCAATTTTTTAATTATTCAATTACAAAGAATAGCAGTCTTTATTGAGAGTTGGATGGAAAAATAAATGTTATGTTTAATATAATGTTACTTGAAATAAACTGTGTTTCCTTTTGCTGAAGAAAAGCTTTTCCAGATGAGCTTTGTTCTCAAGTGTGTCTCATTACCAAGTACTCCACTGGTGTGGGGAACTGGTAACAACTGAAAATAGTGGACACTATAGTAGTTGATTATGTTGTTTAGTGCATAACCCTACTCAAGTAAACTATCTCTTGAGCACTACATGTGAAAGACTTAATTGTTTTGTCCAGAAGTTTACCCATGTGCCCCCTCCTGGTGCAATTTTATCCAGTTCAGAAGCATTGTAATCCAGCCTTGAACTACGTTGTCTGATTATGATTTTATCCAAATAGTCCAATGAAAAACTCAAATTATCTTCTGTGATTATTTATCACTAAGAATTTCTCAGTCATAGTTCTATGCCTTTATTCAGACATAAGGGTTGTGTTGGGTAAGGGTTGTTGCTTTTTACCAACACAAATACAAGTGTGTTTCCTCATACGCCAAGCTAATCATTTAAGGGTGACTCGGACTTGGTAATGACTTGTCAAAACAATTCTTTTTACATTATATTGCTTGACCTGCAAATTACACCCTACATGCTTTTTCCTGATTTTGTAACATTCACACTTTCCCCATTTTGTTTCTCATTCTCTTTTCTCTCAGGTGACAGAAGCAGTTTTGGCAGTGCCAGCAGTGTGGGCAGCACCCGCAGTGCTGGGAGCGGCCAAAGCTCGGAGAGCAGCCACAAGCAGAGTGGAACTCAGAATCGACACAATGCTGACATTAGCAAGGTGACTTTATATGTACAACTGCACATGGGATGATCCTCAATTAATACACCATACCAACCTCCAAATGCTTTCAGTGCAGGTTATGAAGTCTCCAGCTCCACTAACTACATGCTGTGTTTCATTAGGATGAGAACTACAAGATTAACCAAGTTGCCATGTTGCATATTGTCTGCAGTGTATTGCAATAATCCAAGAGATTGATCTTTTTCTTTTCCACGCAGATGGCTCCCTCTGCTGGTGAATCAGGAGACCATCTCCATACAGCAACAGCAGACCACAATAAACAGGCGGATGCAACAACGGGTTAGAATATTGTCTCTTTAATTCCTGTTTTTAATTCTGCCCTTTCTCAACAGATTATTTTATTAGTGTTTTAATTAATTTTTACGATGAAAATACTACGTTAAAAATATTTTTTTGGGGTTATTAAAGATGGGTATCTTTGCTGTGATGCTATTTAGTAAAGTCACTGTATAGGGTAAAGTTGGTATATGTTCTTGCAGAAGTTCAAGGATTTCAGTTTCCTATGAAGTTATCCACTTTAGAATATTCTACATATTAACCCTTCTTAATAACCCCTATCTTACTCATCCTATCCTTTAAAAAGGTGGAGAAGGCTTCTTTCTTCAGCTTTCTCACCAAAGACCAGGCCTCAATAGCTTCTGGCTCCATGCCATTTATTTGTTTCTTTTCAAAAGCTGATGGTCCATTCCTTGACGGACTGCTATCACCTCTTTCACAACTTTCGCTTGGCAAAGTACTCAAATCTCATTAACATTTTTCTTGATTTATTACAAAATTTTGTCTTGAATGTTGAATTCTGTATTTTTTCTCACAAAAGACTTTGACTGAAATTGTTTTGACTTCAGTCACAAAATCTTGTGTTGGGTCCTTAAAGAGGTCCTAATAATCTATTGTACTTTTCAAGTTTAGAGAATCTGTCCTGCCAGTGCAAGAAAACCAAGTGAATTTAAGTAAAATATCTTTCTTTCTTTATTTCCTGAGACTTACGCACACTCACACTAGGCCAGCCATACATTGCCAACATGTTTGACCCGCAAAGTCCAATTTGTGTGACTAGTGTGAGCTCTTCGTGCTCAAGCATGGCACTCTTCTTTGGCTCTGGCACAGTAGGAACAGGTGTGGCACTTTTTTGGGAATGTACAGTTATTCATGCACAAGCACTGCTGAGATGTATCTTTGATAATGTTAAGGAGCGCAATAGTGGATCTCTGTTTATCTCAGGCTGAGTGGAAGGAGGTTAAAGTGAAAGAGAGGAGGAATGAGGAGCTGGAGGGGGATTAGCGGGAGGAGAAAGGAACAGAAGCACAGAGAGCAAAATACACTTGTAAAATAAAGAGAAACAGAAAAAGCGCAAAGTAAACTCAAAGAGATCTCTGCTCTGCATGATGGATAAGCAGAAGAAAGGATGAAGTGCAAAACATCAGGAGCCTTACCATTCTTCCGCCCTTCTTGAAGAGTAAGGAGTCTTGTACGCATTGATGAGATGTTTAATGTGTTGGCAGGGCTGCAGGGATTGTTAAATGAGTGAGCAGAGGAGCGTTCTCATCTTAGTGTTTCTGCATTGAGGTATGTGTAGGCAGAGAAACACTAGGTGAAAACAGAAAATGCTTCTGATAGGGATCCACTGTTATAAACTTGAATGAAGAATTTTCTTACACAACAACGAATATCATCTATATTTTCTTTCCCAATAGTTTTCTGCACAAAGTCGAAAATAGAAATAATAAGCTGCTTCAGGGATTTAATTCTAGACTTGTGCAAATGTATATGTTGAGATAAATGTTTTTGAGTGTGTTTGAATACCTCTTCACTCAGTGCTGTTTTAGTCCGTTGAGAGACCAGTGCCCCTGAACTTCTTAGTAGGAGGAAAATCAAACTCCAAACAAAAGCAAAGCAACACAAAAGTTGTAATGTGTCAGGTCTAGAATTAAGTAATGAATCAACCCCAAATAAAATGCATCTGCTTTCTTTTCTGTACTGTGTCTGCACTTTAGGAATCAAGACATATAGTAGTTAGTGTCTGATCTAGTTTAGTATGCAGACCTCTAGCAGAGAATATACTTAGTCTAGTCTGTCTGAGTTAGAAAATTAGCCCACTTTGGATCTTGTTAGTTGAGTCTGTACAGAGACTCCCCAAAAACATGGTATTTTCCCACAGGATGTGGTGTTGTGTCTAAAATTCGCAATCCCATCACTACATATCAAATCATCTAGCCAGTTTTTGCTGATTTCACTGCCTGCTCTCTACGTGCTTCACTCAATTCAATTGCCTCAGTTAAGAAGAAGGCAAAACCACTCAAGAGACTAGCTCAATGGTATAATCTTAGTACTCGCAAGTTAAAACAGAAAACTCACAAACTTGAAAAGAAATGGCATTCCACTAAACTGGAAGAGTCACGCATGGCCTGGCAGGATAGCCTTAAAGTACACAGGAAGGCCCTTCACCGAGCAAGAAAAGATTACTATTCAGCGTTAATAGAAAAAAACAAGAATAAGCCCAGGATCCTTTTTAGCACTGTAGCCAGGCTGACTGAGAGCCATCATTCTATTGAACCATGCATTCCTAGAGCCCTCACCTGTAATGATTTTATTAACTTCTTCAATGATAAAATTGTGCTTTTCAGAAAACATATCGTACACTTCACAGATTCCAGTTCAGCAAGAGGAATTATAGATGCCGTTAATAGTCCTGATATGTGTTCTGAAAGCTTCCATCCAATTGACCTTCATGAACTAACGACAACATTATCTTCATCTAAATCGTCAACCTGTATACTAGACCCCATACCTACAAGGTTGCTCAAAGAGGTTTTACCCTTAGTTAGCACTCCGCTACTGAATATAATCAATCTATCCCTTGTAAAAGTTTATGTGCCCCAGTCTTTTAAAGTAGCTGTAATTAAACCTCTCCTAAAAAAAAAATTCTAGAGAAAGCAGTAGCTAAACAACTACGTGGCTTTCTTCAGGATAATAGTCTATTTGAAGACTTTCAATCAGGTTTTAGAAAGCATCACAGCACAGAAAC
>KV751381.1:1468235-1507546 GCA_001698575.1 Mola mola | reverse complement strand
CACGTAGTTTCCTAATATAGCCCTAATATTTATATAACAAACTCTTAGCTGCTGACTTCAATTTTCTAAATAAATCAGCTAGTTTGCTACTACCAAAGGATCATTACGCTCAAATCCAAACCCTCAGTGACTTTACCCAGGAAGCCACAAGATGCAGACGATGCTTGTCAAATGAAGGCAGCACATAAACAGTACATGTATGTATGTCATACAATTACTGTAAATATTTATTTAAACACACAAACACACACTGGTACTGGATCAGTTCTTGTATTTGCCCTTGTTATCGGCCAATTACCTATTTCTGGAACATCTGTAGTGAAAGGAAGCAATGACAAAAATTTGAACATTTGTGCGTGGTTAATTTGGTTAACCCATTTCTAACTTTTGTTCTACATAAACACAGTTTAAGAGTCTATTCAGAATACAAGATTTCTATTGCTGTAAATGTATTTTTTAACCCTGTGACAATCACAATAAAATCATGCAGAAATAATGAAATAAAACATACATTTCGCATTCAAAGTTAGCTATAACAAAGCTGTAACAACATCTGACACGTAAGCCAAGTGATAATTTGTTGGAAATTAAACTACAAAGAGTTTGAGATCATTTAGTCAGTCCACTCTCAAGCTTTTACAAATTTCCTGCACTGGTTAAGTATCTTGGAATTTAGTCAAAAGTGTGTGTAGGGCTGGGACAATATGCATTTGTCCTGACTTAATTTTATCACTGTGACTTGGGTTCCGGGTTGGGCACTTCAAACACAAATGCTATTTGATCTTCAATTGTAACTGCAACACTGTACAGACTTACAAAAGAGCAGCAGAGTGCAACGGCAGTATTATGCAGTAGCAACGTAGTCAGACATTCAGAATTAAAACCGAAAAATCTAGAAATGTTTAGATTACAAGATCTTGATGATAATTTGTTCCATCTTGGGCCATTTTCCTACTGTCTTACTTATCTTAAAGCAAATGTCATTGTTCACATGCTGTTTTTTTGTTGCTGACACGATCCCTAGGAGATGAGAGCAGGTTCAAGACTGAAACAGGTGAGGTAAGACAATGGGCTAAGCATAGTCAGTCTACATCCTCTTCAAAACCCTCATCAAATGAACTGAATGAAGGAAATGGCACCGACTTCTTTTTTTGGTCAATAAAGCGTACTGTGCTGAGCCTTGCTTCAGTGCCACTCATCCATTTACGATCCCATTGATTCATATCTGGCTTACACCTACATATTGCGACCTGACCCTAACACATAGACAGCGTGTTTTTAGGTAAGGGTCTAACTATTTCAGGGTCAGCATGGCCCTGGTGTTGAGGCATGAGTGCCTGTTCTCTTTTTCCTCCCTAGCCTACAAACCTTTCTCACCATGCAAACACTCTGGACAAAGCCTCTTTCTGCTGTTGGGGGTCTCTATGGTGACAGAGAGATGGATCTTGGTGTGATAGAGGACTGGGTCACTGGAGGCTAGGATGTTAGCATAACATGATGTCGTGCTCACTCGGTTCAAAATTTTTAAATCAGTTTAAAGATCTCTGAAGAACATGATATACAATTCTTTGTTAGGCCTGTCACCATGACGAGTTTTCTTACTCTAGTGTGAAAAAGGTTTTGTGACAAAGCTCCGAACTGCAACAACAAGTCTAACCAAAGACTATCAAATAAAAGGAACTGTTGTTCAAAGTGCAACCAAGGTTGCACTCAGGACAGTTTCACATCATTACTGGCCAGCCCAGTGAAGTAGATTGTACTGGGGGTGGGGTGGGGGGGGGTTGTTATCTGAGGCCAATATCAGAGCATCAGTCAGGCTCTGCCAAGTTTCTCATCAGGCAGGAATGTAGCTGGAGTTTACTTTGCAGCATCCCAGCTAGCCAGCCCACTCTTTTCACTTACCGGAGGTCAAAATATTAGTGAGCACGAGCCAACTGCGCAGAATGAGACAGACTCTCAGATATCCCATTTCTAAAGAGCAGAACAGGAGCAGAGTGTGCTTACAGGAGGCTGGTCATCATAGATGGACTCCTGTCATAAGACTTGGATTTAAGCGAGCCTTTAGACTTGACTAAAGCAAAAAAAAAGGAGATCAAGAAGAGGCTGAGCCAAACTAGGGAAAATGCCAAAAACTTAGTCTTTAGTCCAGGAAGAAGACAAAAAAGAAACTTTAAGAAGCATAATTGCTTGCTTTTGTAAATTTGGTTGCACAATTCAGCTACCTAAAACAGTTACACAACCTATAAAACATTATTTATATACAACACATGCACATTGCACAAGTGTGCATGTAATGAAATTTTAATTGAATCATACTGATGTCATGCACTTGAGTATGAGTAATCCTACTTATTCAGAACACAGACAGACAGAATGGGTGAAAACGACAGCTTACTAATAATAGGGTAATAATCAACAAGTGGAGAAAATAGGGCACAACTGTGACATTATTAAGAGCACGAGATCCCCCTAAAATTGATGGGATTTTTTTAAGATAAGGCCAAAGCCAGTTAAAGTCTGCAAAAAAAAAAAAAGATCTCTCAAAACTATGCAGAATCATATATTTTATATTATCAGGTTTTATAAGACCAAAGTAAAACATTTAGCCATAATTCATGATATGTTCTGGGGGAAAAACAACAACGCTAATGACAAAAAGAACCAAAAGAACACTGTCCTCATTGTTAAGCATGGAGGGGGCAGCATCATGTGTTGGGGCTTCTTTTCTTCAGCTGGAACTGGGGCTTTATTCAGGGTAAAGGGAATAACAGCTAGCTCAAAATATCACTCAGTTTTTTGGGCAAAACCATGAAACTAAGAAGATTTTCACCTCTCTGCACAACAACGACCCGAAGCACATCTCCAAATCAACAAAAGTAACAGCTATTCCACAACAAGCTCAGGCTTTGGAATGTTTAGACAATTTATAATGGTTTGGTTTGGTTTGATAGCATCACAAAAACCTGCCATTTTTAGAGGGGTTTGTGGTCTTTTTATATCTACTGTAGCAACTGTGAGTACCATCAACAAAACTTATTCATGAAGCAATGAAAAGTGATGTCATTGCATGTCTCTCAAAAGCTGATGATGATAATGTAAAAAAAAAAAGTCCTCCCTTGTTGACATGCATCAATCAATTTGTGAGCACGCATATGTGGGTTTGATGAGCCAAACCTGACGTGGGAATTCAGGCCTGGCGAGTCTGAAAGACATTCATATGACAGAGTCAGTTAAACAGGACTAAGCAGTAGCCTGGCAAATTTCACTGTGCCATGTCACCTCTTCTCTAAGCCTTTTCCTGACGCTGAGGGTGAGCACCTACAAGAGGATCAATCACCTCATAACCTTTGCAACTCAGGCTGAGCTGCCCGCACATCAGATGACAATGTTTCAGCCAGGGCAATGCTGTGCTGAATGATGGATATGACAAGTGGACTTCTATAACACGTTTCAAAGAGCGGGTATGTGCAATGGTGAACATGTGTAATGTTCACCAATTACTTATTGCACAAAATGTGATTTGGATGACATGTCAACATTTGCAGGGCATATACAGTACATTTTGGCATTCTGTGTATACAGTAAATTAGAGAAATTACAATAAATTATAATGAACATGACTGATCATGAAAGCTTTATGGTTGTTTATTATCTAATATTGTGATCGGTTTCTGGCTCAAAAATTGTGTTCTGCTCATGATCCAAAAGCCAACAATAAACATTGATGATTTCTCCACTGAGTTTACAATAGTTTTACTCTTATAATCACGTACTGACATTCCAGAACAAATGGCATGAGGATTTTTTTTAAATTCCCCATAACCATTCACTTCAGGGGTCAAAAGTTTACCAGCTGACCTATGACCTGACAGCCCACAAGGACAGGCTTAGTGTTGATCAGGCTCTAATTGCACTGAAATGAAGATAGCAGTAAGTCATCACTACTTGAAGCCTTTTCCTATATTTTTTGCTCCAGAGTAGAGTACAACCAGCCTGGAGTAAACAGAATATGCAGTGAGTTGTACCTTGGTGCCGGAGCTAACGCTCGGCGAGTCCGACCTCTCCGAACAGACGTCTCCGTTGTCCCGCGGGGAAGGCGTAGACTCCCTCGGTGTGCCATTGCTGTGTGCGTCCCCGTCCTCAGAGTCGCTGTCCCCGGGGGGCAGGGGGATCCCCTCCGTGGCGAACTCTTTCTGACACTTCAGGTTGTACTTCTTAAGCAGCTCGGCCGTTTCGGGGTCCGCAACCACAAGCTCTAGGGCCGCGGTGGTGGCCCGTATCCTGGCGACCACCTGCTGGTGGCTCTCGTCCTCCACGTTCTCCCCGTTGACGAGCATCAGGCGGTCGCCCGCCAGCAGCCCGGCGGCGGAGGCCGGAGTGTCGGGCTCCACGAGCCTCATATACTGGCCGCTCTTACTCTTGTCCCCGTGCAGGTGGAACCCGTAGCCGTTGGTTCCTCTCTCCAGCACACACAGTCTGGGTCGGAGGTTTGACATGTTGCTACTGTTCTAACCGACGATTACTTTTACTCCTTCAACTACAAACTTAATCCCCTCAAAGCCGTCAAATACGCAGCCACACGGACGCGACACCTGTTCCGCACCGACACGTCGCTCGACTGAGTTAGAGGACTTTCCACCGCCGCACTAACGTGTTTTCACTGATACCCGCCTGTTCCGTAAATCCTCCCCCTGAAAGTGCTGTGTTGCAATCTTCTATTAACGTCCAATCCAACAAGTGCACCAGTGTCACACTATCACTATTTAACACCGGTCTGTCAAAGTAAAACCTGCTCAACGGAGCTGTAAAAAGAACTCTAGCAGCCAAATTTGAATATGATTGATGGTTTTACGGAACTTATGCGGCCAATTTCTGTCAGTGAAAACATATAAAAACCCAGCCTTGTTTGTAAAAATAAAAATAAAATAATTCATCATTATTGAAAAAAAAAAGGGTCAAAATGGGAGATAAAAGGTCGAAGAGGTTAAAAATGACATAGAAAGACGAAATTATAAGAGGAAAAAGTAATCATTTTGTGATTAAAAAGTGGAAATAATGAGCTATAAAGTCAAAATCATAAGATAAAACCATCAGACTCAAACACGCAAATGACAAATGATCATAAGTATTAAGTAATAAGTATTTCAGATGATTTTTTGTTTTTATTAGAAGTTATTTGTAAGTGTAATGTCTTTTAATCCACCTGTTGTAGTGGGTTAAACCAAGTTATCAGTGATGTAAAAACTACTTGAAAACCGAACGTGAGATACAGATATCTTGCTTCAAGGTGACCTGCACCCTTAGGAAAATTACTGAAGTGTTAAGGTAGCTTGTTTAAATATACTTAAGTGTAACAGGATAAGTGGTAGAAAATGGATGGATGGATGGATGTCTGTTTATATGCAAACTAAGGAAAAGAACCAGTTCACTTACTCTGTTTGGAATATGACAACATTTGCAAATATAAGAAGGTCAAATTCAACAAACATTTGTTGTTCTGGCTTTCTCACCTTTTTCGTGGCAGTCAGTCACAGGAGCCAAGTAAGACCTGGCTGGATATGTACCTTGGCTTGTCTTGATGAAAACAGAGCTACAACCACCATCTTGTGTGAATACACATAGTCTTGACAGCTTAATATTGACTATTAAAGGCTGACAACAAAATTTAAGAGTTTTGTTTTTAGTTTTCCTACAAGAGAGTCACTGTACATGTTTTCACTCAAAATGGGATATTGGGAAGTCAATAATAGCTTCAATCCTTGTAATATAATAACTCCACAGAGTTTCTCTACACAGGGGAGCAAACAGTAAATAGCATATGGTGAAGCCACATATTATTGCATGCTATTACACGGGATTTAAAGGCCAGTAACATAAAAGCCTTGGGAAACAACTCCCCCCTTGCTGGAGTTGACACCAGGTTAGCAACTAAACTTAGGAAGAAAACCACAAAAGCTGCTGTTTTATTTTGAAGGCCTCACAAGCAGTTAGGATTTTTGTCTTTATTTACATTTAATAACCAAACAAACAAATTCTCTACACATGACAAGTTCGTAATGACACATTGTTAGTTTTATTACTTAAATATAAAAAAAGGGAAAACATATTGAAAAAAATTCAGTGGCTAACTACTAAAGAACTACATTGTAATAGCTCTCTCTCTCTCTCACACACACACACACACACACACACTAGTGCAGTTATACCATCCCACAGCTATATTTAACAACCAAATTCATACAAAGTGTTGTCAGCTGAAAATTGTTTATTTTATCATAGATAATGTTGGTGATATGGTCCAACAACAAACAACAGTTTAAACTATGCAGGTCTAATGGCCACAATCTGAATAATGTGGGATTATCCTCTACGTCAAACCTGAGCTGTCCAATGTGAAATATCTTAATTTTGTTTTCTAGCATAACCTGAACACTGAGCTGTGGTTCCGACATCATTAGTTCCTGTAAGTTGATTAATCAATATTTTATATTACCAATTAATAAAAAATAATGTGTAATGCAAAAATAATTCAATATACCGCTCACCTCTTTATTTAATTTTTTTTTGTAGCTCAATTTATCCTCCTGTCACTCATTGACAATTCTGGCTTTCAGTCTTGAATGAATGGCAACATCTTGTTTTTGGAACAGCAGTGAGTTATTCAGAAGCTTTCACACTCAGTGAGTCTCTGCCTATGTGCTCTTCCGGAGTGATGGGTTGAGGAATCAGGAGATTTAGAAGTAGCTGCAGCAGCCTGACTTCCCCTTCTGTGCCTCAATGTATTCATGAATCTGGAACTTAGGCTCATTGGGATACTGTACAGCCCGGTGCTTCAGTTCTCTGAAGAGCAGAACCAGACAGAGTTATATATATTAAATATATCTTTTCTTACAGATACTGGTGCCATGAAAGCAATACTGAGTGTTTCATTATAAGCAGTTCATCAGTTTAAGAGCAGGTGATGCTATTGATAACTGGAATTAAGTAAAGTAAATAACAATAAACTTAATGAGATGGTTGTGTAATATATTTGGACTGGCAGCATGCCTTTTCTACTCTTAATGTAGTAAAGATATTTATATAATGATAAAAATAAATCATCATTACCAATATATTTTCACTTACTTTTGTGTGTAATACATTTTTACGGTTTATCAGTATATTTTTCACTAATTAAGAACTTCTTAAGAAATAATTAGGGTCGTGACGCCTTTCTTAGGTCTAGTTTAGGCTCCCGGTATAGATTGTGTTACACGGATGTTTTAAAATTGGGTTCCTGAAAGTGTTACAATTTCACATATAGAATAAAGCCCTTCATTTGTGCCTGATTCATTCAACTGAACTGAAAAGTTACAATTCACATAAGAAAAAATAGCAAATTTAAATTCAAAATTTATGAATGATAAAATTCCTTAAAACAGAATTCTAGTATCGCTGCATTTTCAACGGAGAAAATTTGTTGAAAGAAAAGAAAGTTTTCTATGGGAAACGAATAGTAGTGTATCACTATTTTCATACTTGGCCACAGCAGTGAAAGTCAGCTCTACATTGACTCCTGTCTTGGCACTAGTCTCCATGAAAGGAACTGAGTACTCCTGCAGACATGAGGAACAGAGAACAGCAGTGAGCAGCAGAGGAAACCATGTCATGTCTGATTATAGCAGCAGTGAATAAAACACTCACCTTGGCCAGCCTCTCGCCCTCGTCTCTCCTGATTGCTCTGTCACTGCTCATGTCAGCCTGCAACAATGGAGGCAAGGTACAATGGTTATGTAGGCCTCTATTTGCCACACACTAAAATGTGTTTAGGAGCTTAGATAAATGTAATACTTGAATTTTTTTGCAATTATGGCTTTTCAGCTTGAGGAGTTTTCTTGCAAACTGTCTCATAATTCCTCAAGTTTCCCTTACAAAAGACGTGTTTTGGAAGGTTTTTTTTTGTTTGTTTCTTTCTTTTTTGACACCTGCACTTTTATTTATTTTTTTTAATTTACACATCTGCCTTCCTTCCTGGAAAATCCAGCATGAGCTAGTAGCTGGAATTTAAGCTGTGAAAAAACAGCTCAAACTGGTCAAGCTGGTTACCAGCTACCAGCACAATGGCTGGACTGGTTTGATGTTTTTGAAAACTAGTAGGTACCCGCTCCCACCTCATGCTGGTTTTCTAGCAGCTTCACTGCCACCAGCTCTCAAACAGTGGACTAGTGTAAAACCAAAGAATGCCATAAAACCTGTCTTTTATTTAGTGAAACCAGTAATGTAATATAACCACAGTTACTCAAATGACTGTACTTTTACAATTTTGTGGTACTTTCACTACACTTATTTTTATTTTCTGACATTATACTTTCACTCCATATATGTTCATTTGGATTACTTATAAAAATGTTGAATCCTCTATTTGGCAAGCGCAATAATTTAATTTATTGACACTTTTTTTTTTAAATTTTCTATTTTTTTTTGCATTGTAATAAAAGAGACATTAATACAGAACCAAATGAATCTACATATGCATAAATATTTACATGTGGAAAATCATGCAAAAATGCAAACAATAACAACAGAAAGCTTCAGAGGAACATAACAGAGATAGAGTTATAAATAATAGTGTTTTTATGTTATATAAATAAAATCTCATAGAAATTAAATTCCTCAAAATACTATTTAATATTTATAAGCTATGAGACCCTATGAGTTTCACTCTCCCCCAACCACATCTCTCCATCTTCATCATATAGTTGCCCACTGAAGTTTGGGAAATTTTGGCAGTGAGTGAGAGGTATATATATGGGGGAAAGCTAGGACTGCATCTAAGTATATCTTTTTCTGGTCCATATGTTCCATGTTCCTTAGATGAATCAGGACAAAGCGGGCTATGTTGTACATCTCAAAAAGTTGTTACAGCTAACATAAAAAAAAAAAAGTTGATTATTTACTCATCCTTCACAGAGCAACATTAGATTTTATTAGATGGGGCGATTCTGGCCACCTAAAAATAAATTCCCTATTTAATGTATCAGCAGCTTGAATCTCATCTCCACCATCTCCTGAGAAAAAGACCACTACATACAATATGTTCTTTAACTGCTAGATACTACATTTGATGGATAGTGGTCTGTGGCTCATTCAAATAGTATAAACCCGCACTGGTTATCTTCAGTCATTAGAATCCAAAGACATCCATTTCTATTTCTTTATCACTTTCACTTATTCAGTTACTCAAACTCCTCTCGCTCACCTTGTTGCCCAGCAACATGATGACTACATTGCTCTGTGCATACTCATGGATCTCTGTTAACCATGCCTGAAACAAGAAAGACAGAGACACTTACAGACAGTTTAACAAAGAAGAAATTATTGCATTACGCTGAAATTTAAAAGGCAATACACAGACAAACACATACTGTATGTTTGAAAATATGCACACAGGGAGGAAAATAAGAACAACCACAAGTCTTCAGGACTACATCCAGGCTAAAAGAGTAGCATTGCTGTACTAAGCCGTACATTCCAATAAGCCTCGGTAGCAACAATTTTATGAACTTTTGTTTAATATTAAAACTAATTATTTAAGACTAAATTATTCTCTTCCTGCCCTCAACTGGGACTGATTTATCTCTGAACACAGGACACTTTCCATTTCTCTTCTTGAGAGTGGTTGACATTAGTTATATGTCTTTCTAAGTAACAATAGTTTATTAGAGGTTTCCCATTCAGGACTGGGTATGAACCATGGCACACAGACTGTGACTTATGTCTGTCCTTGTACTGTTAGATCTCAGCACAGTATTTGTTACCATCGACCATCATACCCTATTTCAAAGATTGAAAAGTTTAATTGGCATTAAAGGAACTGCATTAAGCTGGTTTGAGTCCTATCAGATAGTGATGAAACCAGAAAAAACTATAATGTTAACTAATCCTAAGGAATGCTGCATGCTATGAAGACATACAGTAAATCCTGGATGAACCACAATTTTCTCCTATTAAACTCGGACAAAACTGACGTTACTGTGTAAATAATCTTATCTAAGGATATATCTGGATGGTATTATCCTGGACTCTAGCATCACTGTGAAGAATCTGGAAGTTATCTTTGATCATGACTTGTCCTTTAACTCCCATATAAAACAGATCTCCAGAACTGCCTTTTTTCACTTACGTAACATTGCAAAAATCAGACACATCTAAGAAAGACACAGAAAAATGAGTCCACGTGTTTGGTATTTCTGGGCTGGCAAATTGTAACTCTATACTATCAGGTTGCCCTGATTTCACAAATATTCCCATATTAGGCTCTCTGCACTGCCTGCCTCGGCGTAGAGGGCGAAATGAGTGTATTGCAATTGTGTCTGTCTGTAAGTCTGACTGACTGCCTGTCTGTATGTACTGTTATGTCTGTCTGAACCTGTAATTCAAAAACTACAGCACCTTTCAACTTTAAAATTCTACAAAAAATCTCCAAAACATCTTTTCTAAAAAGGTAGGGCAAACCACCCCAACTATTCCTATCAAATGGTAAGATGTTATTAGAGGATTCCGGGGTTTTATAAATCTGACTGAAATAAAACTTGATCTTTTTAAATCTTAATATATAAATTTCAGTTCACAGTGCAAAAACACTTGCCGTTATCCAGTTTTATTAAATATAATTGAACTATAGCAATATAAAACATGAAAATAGATGTTGTATCATCATCGTGATTTTCATTCAAAGAAAGTTGTCACTATTTACTTACGCAAGGTTTCAATTTAGTCACGTCAAATTAAAGGGAATTGCATCTGAGTGGTTGATTACTAGAATCTGCCATTATTATTACAATTACTATTGTTATCTTCAATGATATTATGAAATAGCTAAAGCTACTATCATTATCAACAATATACAGTACAAAGCTATTTCTGTTGTTGTAACTCAGCATCTCTGTGTGTCTGTCTCTCTCCTCTCTCTCTCTCTCTCTCTCCACCTAACTGGTGAAAGCAGATGGCTGCACACCCAGAGCCGTGGTTCCTGTCTTCTAAAAGCCAGTTTTCCCTCTTTGCTATCACTGTGTAGTGATAGTGAAGAGGTGATGGTGGATAGTGACGGGGGAATGTTGATTCTCTTGTAATTAAAAACTAAATTAACTGGCAATAAAAGGTTTTGATTCCAATAGTTGACACTATTTAATAAAATTGATTTGACTTGAAAGTCCATCATTTTAGGGATATTTCATCCCTTGGCAGGAAGATTCACCCTAACTAGTACTTGCATTACCCTGAGCCCCACTCAAACTAGACTTCACTTTGAAAATCAATGACTTTATTATGCTATGGTACTTGCATTTTTCCAAAAAAGGAGGTGTGTTTTTATAATTGTGATCAACCTATCAGCGATCATTACCACGGGTGAACATTGGCTTTCTTGTTGCAATGGCACCTGTTAGTTTGGGGGATGTATATAAGGCAGCAAAAAAGCATTTTGCCCTCAAACTGAACGTGTTGGAAGAATAAGAAATGGGGAAGGATCTGAGTGACTTTGACAGGGGCCATACTGTGATGACAAGATGCCTAGGTCAGACTATCTTCAAAATGGCAGGACCTGCTTGGTGTTCACAGTGTTTAGTGGTTTCCAAAAGGTTTCAGTACAACCAGTGTAGTGTTCGAGGTGTTGACTTTGTCCCCAAATGCATCCTTTCTCAGACCAATTGGTCTTATATATGGAATGTGCTGGACAAACAAGTAATGCAACTTATAGGACTTGCCGATAACAACTTTATGCCAGATACCTTAACATATATTTAGAGGTCTTGTGGAGTCCGTACCTTGATGGTTCAGAACTGTTTTGGCAGCAGAAGGGGCGCCGATACAATAATAGACAGGTGGTTATAATGTTATGAGTGATAGGACATGAGTAATACATTTATGTTCCAAAAACAAAATATATGCTCACACACACAGACATGCAGACAATAGAGTGGACAAAAAAATGTTGTTTAGATTATGAAAAAAGAGAGAGAGGTGCTGATTTACAAAATAATGTGGCATCATGGCACGCGTATAACCCAAACAAACAAACAAGCAAATATGAGGTAACTTGACTTAACTGAATGTAATTCAACTGATGCAAGGCTAACTGAAATTAACTTAGCAACATGGATACACAGCTAGACTGATGTCCAATCCCCTTACAGCCAAAGAGCAACTAGTTAAATAGACTGTTTTCAAGAGGAGTCTATCTGTGCAGTTCTACCCCACAGGTACATCCAAATACATCACCTGACATCATCTTATTAAACTCTGTTACAACCCCTCAAATTTTGCAACCTGTAATGAAGCCTAATGCAAAAACAAAAAAGGCTAGGCTAGCATGTATTTGCAAATTAGAAATCAGTAATAGAATTATGGCTAAAGCATGATAATATTATTTGATATGAAGATGATTTTGAAAATGGGACAAATTGTGTCTTCTCACCCACTTTGTTACAGTAAGCCAGAGCCTGATAGCTTTTTTTGTTTTTGTTAAAGGACATGTCTCCTTCTTGTATTGCTCATTTCGATACGTCTTCAGGAAGTAGACATTTCCCAGACTTACCCTAATGTTGTCAAAGGAGGTTTTGCTGGTGATGTCATACAGGAGCAGCAAAGCTTTGAAGACAGAACCAACAAAAAAAGATAAACAAATGTATAGTTCTTTCGCCGCACACCGCAACAACAATAATGTTTTTGAATAAAAATGCAGGTGAGAATCAGATGTAGACTATGGGGTATCCTTGTCTCACCATGTGCGTCTCTGTAATATGCATGTGTCACACTTCCGAACCTTTCCTGTCCTGCGGTGTCCCATATCTGAAACAGAAAAGAAAAAAGAAGCTGCACATGGTGCCTTGGCCTGGTTCCACTTGGTTAAGTCTAATTTTAAGATACAACATTGGTGCCTGAAAGGAAACAAGCCTGTGTGACTGTGAAAGCACATCAAGTTTCCACCTGAAACTCTTAGTTTCAGATGGAAAGAACCTAAGTTTTACTTACTGACCTGTAGTTTGACCTTTATATTGTCAACAGTCACCACTTTATTCTAAAAGAAGCAGAAACACACTCAATGTCAAAATGGGTCAGAACTACAAAAATCAAACTAAACATTTCTTCTTAATAACTCTGGGTACATTTTTTCTAAACCTCTCCCACCAGTATAATATATTGAAAATATGGCATCTTAAAGGTTCAATAGAATTATCTCTTATTCTTCAAATCTTCAGACCTCACTATCAAATGTTTTTTGTTGTTTTGTCACTGTAAGTTTTCGGTTTGTTGGATCAAAGGCTAGTTACACTAGTAACTATATTTTCTACACACCTGCACATCACTTACTTTGAATGGAGCGTCTGTAATTCCAAATTCTTGATAGTTTTTACATAAACACAAATTAAACACATTCACTGAGTTTGCTTTAACCAAACTGAATAGGTTAATGTGTGAAAAGCCCTCTAATCAGCCTCATAGTCCTGTAAGATTATTTTGGTTGATGTAATACGATATGATATTAGTGACATTAGTGATCTATTGTGATGAAGGTATGATGATGGTGACATACAGCTATCATCAGCTACAGAATTATTCTGGCTCACAAGTACGCCCACACACACCTTCCGACGATATGCGTGTATGCCACACGTAGGCTATGGCGTTCAGCAGTAATGTACACCTGCTTATTCCTCTGACATTTGGGCTTGTGTGAAAGCTGTCAATCAAACCGTGATGTGGACCAAACAACTGAACAGTTTTAAAATTTATAAATGAGCCATGAAATTATGGTTAAAATAATATTGCTGTAGATCTGAAAGGCAGGCAGGCAGTTAAGGTCATAGGGTTAGCACTAACTTATTACCTCAAACCCTGGGGTTGGGGCTATGGTTACACATGTTAAATTAGAGAAGCCTGTGATCAATTCCACATTGTAACTTTGTGTGGAGTTTAGCTTTGAAAAACTTCAGTAGGAATTTGGAATGGGCAGGCCATGGTCAACATTGGCACATGTGTAACCATAACCCTTCTTGTAGAACAGAAGGGACTGGGACTGAGGACAACTAGTGGATAAATTGGGAATAACAAGATTTAGATTTAGGCGACCTTGTGTTAGTACTGAAGTTAATGGATAAATGCAGCATTAGGTCTTAGTGTACCTTTGCTGCAGACTTGTGGGTTTACAATGAAGTTCGGTAAAAGTGTGGTGCATTTCAGTCCTTCAAAATTACACTGTCCATTTGGCTATGCAAAAATCTTTAGTAATCTATTTTCAGCATTTGATAGGCTGGGGTCATCAAATATGAGTCTAACCCATTAACAGTCACTTAAACTGGTTATCTGAAGGATGCCAACAGTGGAACAGGTGTGACATTTGACTAGTATTATTTATTAATAACAAACTTAAATATTACTATCCACCTTTTACGTCTAAAATAAATTTGAAGTTGTCAAAAGAAGAGCAGATTGGTCAAAGCAAACTGGTGTAGCATTGTAGTTATAGAACTCTCATTGACCGGGCAAATAGAACCTCGTGAGAAGTGTCTAAAACTTAGTTTATTTCCAGAGCAGGCATTGTGCCAGGGAGTTCATTTAATTCCTATTATACAAGTAGACATCTGGTTGGTAATTTATTTTTTTTAACCATGGTTGCTGGTGCAGTACCTTTATTTCTGAAGTGACTTCAGCATAATTTTGACACTGTTCAAAAGAGTGTCAAAAGTGTGTTCTGTGAATTATCCAGTGTGTTACCTGTAAATGTTTGTAGAATTATTTAATTTAGTCATTACCTTGACTTTTTAAGAATGGAGGCAGAAATATCATACAGACAGTTCGAGATAATTAAATCAAAAGAAAAGTTGGGTATGTTAAGGGTATGTCTGATATAAAGACAGAATTGTTTTTAGTTAAATGATGTGGGATTTGTCCTACTTTCTGTCACCAGGACAATTTCTTGTATATATAAAATATATACAAATAAATTACACCTGCACACACCGTGAATCCAATGCCCACTGTAGCAGAGAATGAGCCTGGGATGAACTTTCCCTGATCAAACTGCACCAACAGAGATGTCTTTCCCACTCCACTGTCACCGATGAGGATTGTCTGAAGGAAAACAGTCAGGTTTAATATAAACTATATTCAGTCAGAATATGTAATGGCAATGATTAGGGCGGTCTTGTGTCTCCTTCAAGCTCGGCGCCTCTTCTAGAGGCCTGAGAGCCTGAGAGTCCTGTGCAATATCTTAGTGGTTCCTAGGATTGCGCTCTTCTGGACGGAGAGCTCAGATGTTATTCCTGGGATTTGTTGGAGTCACTCTCCCAGCTTGGGGGTTATAGCCCTGAGTACTCCTACTCCTGGCACCACTGATGCTTTCACTCCCCACATCCTTTCCAGCTCCTTTTTTAGACCTGTTTCTTCTTCCTGATGTTGCTATCACTTGGGATTGCGACATCTACCACTATCGCCTTCTTCTTCTGCTTGTAGACCACCACAATATCCGGTTGATTAGCCACCACCATCTTATCGGTCTGGATCTGGAATTCCCACAAGATCTTAGCTCAGTCATTCTCAATCACCTTTGTCTACTTTGATCCTGGATCCTCCAGCCCATACTTGGCACAGATGTTTCTCTATACTATGCCAGCCACCTGGCTATGATGCTCGAAGTACCTTCCTTGTCTGTATATCTGTGGCTTATATCTACTCTTTTGGCAACAACTACCAATAGTGGATTTCATCACAGCTACAGAGTCAGCGTTTAAGACCAACAAGCTGACCTCCTCTGAAGCCTAACAGATCCGACTTAAAGTGTCAGCCACCCTCGCCAGTGCAAAAATACCTCCCCCCAATATCACCATCGAAGAAAGGAGGGCGATTTCTGCACTGAGCAAGGACCCAAGCATCACCATCCTTCCAGCTGACAAAGGGAGATGCACTGTAATCCTCAACACATCAGATTACCACACCAAGATAACCTCATTGCTCAGCGACCGTGAGAGTTATGAAGTCTTAAAAATGGACCCCACCAGCAGCTACAAGAAGACAGTGATAGACTACCTATAGAAACTGGAAAAAAGACCACATCATTGACCGCCCTACCTATTACCATCTGTACCCTGGAGAGGCCATTCCATGCATCTATGGTCACCCCAAGATCCAAAAGGAAGGAGCGCCACTCAGACCCATCGTCAGCAGCATCAATTCGGTGACCTACAACATCGCCAAACACCTCTCCGGTATCCTGTCCCCTCTGGTAAGGAACACACCACACCACTTCCAAAACTCCATAGATTTCACAAGGAAGGTACAGATCCTCACTCTGCCACCGGATGAAACCATGGTCTCCTTTGATGTCACTTCTCTTTTCACGCGAATACCCACCAGTGAGACAGTAGAAACTGTTAGAAAATGTCTACAAAAAGACAGCTCTCTACACACCAGAACTAACTTCAACCCTGACCAAATTTGCAACCTTCTGCACCTTTGCCTTTCCACGACGTACTTCAAATACGATGAAGTTTTTTACAGACAGAAACAAGGCTGTGCCATGGGTTCTCCAGTGTCCCCCATCGTGTCCAACCTCTACATGGAGGAGGTGGAGGAGAGGGCTCTGAACTCCTTCACAGGAACAACTCCCAGCCACTGGTTCAGATATGTGGATGACACATGGGTCAAAATAAAAACTCAAGTATTGGACGCTTTCACTCGACACATAAATGCAGTGGACAAGAACAACAACAACGATTACGAGGGTAAGCGTATTGCGTCACTTCCTGTTGTTTGTGTCTGGTCGTCTTGCTGTACCTTGCTAACTATCTGAGAGGGTTTTAACGACATTAATTGTTTAACTGCTGTGTATTGAAAGTGTAAACCCTGTACTTAAGCACCCTTTAGCCCGCTCTCATTTTAGTGAATTTATCGCTACTCTTCCAACCGTTCTGTGTCGTGCTAACCAACTCAGGTATTGTACCTGGCGCACAGCAATGGCTTCTCCCTCTCGTTCTCTTCTCTCTTGCTCAGTGTGTCACATGTTTAGTTATTCCTCTGCCTCATTTAGTGATAATGGTACCTGTACTAAGTGTAGTTTATTTGCTGCGTTGGAGGCGAGGCTTAGTGATTTGGAGGCTACGATCCGCACCTTGCAAACCAAACCAGTAGCTTCGCTAGCTAGCCAGCCCCCATTAGCCGGTGCGGGTCGACTGAGAGCAGCTCCCGAGCAGTCGGGAAACCAGGGAAGTTGGGTGACTGTTCGAAGGAAGCATAGTCCTAAGCAGAAGCCCACGGTTCACCACCCACCCGTTCACGTTTCCAACAGATTTTCCCCACTCAGTGACGCACCCGCTGAGAAACCAACTCTAGTAATTGGCAGCTCTATTTTGCGAAACGTGACATTTTCCACACCAGCGGCCATAGTCAAATGTATTCCTGGGGCCAGAGCGGGCGACGTGGAATCAAATTTAAAGCTGCTGGCAAAAAGTAAACGTAAATACAGTAAGATTGTAATTCATGTCGGCGGTAATGACGTTCGGCTACGCCGGTCGGAAGTCACTAAAGTTAATGTTGAGTCGGTGTGTGCTTTTGCCAAAACACTGTCGGACTCCGTAGTTTTCTCTGGTCCCCTGCCTAACCTGACCAGTGACGATATGTTTAGCCGCATGTCGTCGTTCAACCGCTGGCTGTCGAGGTGGTGTCCAGCAAACGACGTGGGTTTCATTGATAATTGGCAAACTTTCTGGGGAAGACCTGGTCTAATGAGGAGAGACGGCATCCATCCTACTTGGGATGGAGCTGCTCTCATTTCTAGAAATATGGCCAGATTTATTAGTCAGCCAAATTGACAATTCAGAGTTGAGGCCAGGAAGCAGAGTTGCAGTCTTACACGCTTCTCTGCGCTTCCTTTAGAGTCATCCACCTACAACCCCATAGAGACTGTGTCTGTCCCCCGTCCACATAAATTCACTAAATTCACTAAATCAAATAAGAGTTCACATAGGAACTTAATAAAAATCAACACCACTAATGAGGCAGTTTACAAAGTAAAGAGACTTAAATGTGGACTCTTGAATATCAGATCCCTATCATCTAAAGGTGTATTAATAAATGAGCTTATATCAGATAACAATATTGATTTATTCTGCCTTACTGAAACTTGGCTGTGCCAAGACGAATATGTAAGTCTTAATGAATCCACTCCTCCCAGTCACATTAACACACACATTCCCAGAGACACTGGCAGAGGTGGTGGAGTTGCAGCCATTTTCAATTCTGCCCTATTAATAAACCCTAAGCCCAAACAAAAATTTAGTTCATTTGAAAATCTCATTCTTAGCATTTCCGATCCAACCATGAAAACTCCAATTATGTTTGTTATAGTGTATCGAGCACCTGGACCCTACACTGAATTTTTATCTGAATTTTCAGAGTTTCTCTCAGCTTTGGTCCTCAAAACAGATAAAGTCATTATTGTAGGTGACTTTAATATCCATGTAGACATTGAAAACGACAGCCTTGGTACGGCATTTCTCTCACTATTAGATTCATTCGGCTTCTGTCAGTGTGTACAAGAATCAACACACACTTTTAATCACACCCTTGATCTTGTTCTGACATATGGCATTGAAATTGAGCATTTAAATGTCTCTGCGCAAAATCTGCTTTTATCAGATCATTATCTTCTAACATTTGAATTTCTGCTCATCAACTATAAACCAAGAGTCACTAGTTATTATAGCAGATGCATATCTGAGGACACTGTTGAAAATTTTAAAGAAATTATTCCCTCTGCATTAATTTCAGTGCCATATCCCAAAATAACAGAGGAGTCATATCTTAAATTTAGCCCCTCCCAGCTTGATCACCTTGCCGATTTCACTGCCGGCTCTCTACGTGCTTCACTCGATTCCATTGCCCCAGTTAAAAAGAAAACAAAACCAGTAAAGAGACTAGCTCCGTGGTATAATCTTAACACTCGCAAGTTAAAACAGAAAACTCATAAACTTGAAAAGAAATGGCGTTCCACTAAACTGGAAGAGCCACACATGGCCTGGCAGGATAGCCTTAAAGTATACAGGAAGGCCCTTCGCCGAGCAAGAAAAGACTACTATTCAGCGTTGATAGAAGAAAACAAGAATAAGCCCAGGATCCTTTTCAGCACTGTAGCCAGGCTGACTGAGAGCCATCATTCTATTGAACCATGCATTCCTAGAGCCCTCACCTGTAATGATTTTATGAACTTCTTCAATAATAAAATTAGACTTATCAGAGAAAATATCCTACACTCCACAGATTCCAGTTCAGCAACAGGAATTATAGAGGCTGTTATTAGTCCTGATGTGTGTTTGGAAAGCTTCCATCCAATTGACCTTAAGGAACTAACGACAACATTATCTTCATCTAAATCATCAACCTGTATACTAGACCCCATACCTACTAGGTTGCTCAAAGAGGTTTTACCCCTAATTAGAAATCCACTACTAAACATTATCAATCTATCCCTTGTAACAGGTTATGTGCCCCAGTCATTTAAAGTAGCTGTAATTAAACCGCTCCTAAAAAAACCTACCCTAGACCCAGAAGTTTTAGCCAACTATAGACCAATATCCAACCTCCCCTTTCTTTCAAAGATTCTAGAGAAAGCAGTAGCGAAACAACTATGTGGCTTTCTTCAGTATAATAGTCTATTTGAAGAGTTTCAGTCAGGTTTTAGAAAGCATCACAGCACAGAAACGGCATTGGTAAAAGTTACAAATGACCTCCTCACTGCATCTGATGCGGGACTTATCTCTATACTAGTCTTATTAGATCTTAGTGCAGCTTTTGACACTATCGATCATCACATCTTACTACAGAGGATGGAACACCAAATTGGCATTAAAGGATCTGCTCTAAGATGGTTTAAGTCCTACCTATCTGATAGATATAATTTTGTTCATGTTAATGATGAATCATCAAGATATGACAAGGTTAGTCATGGAGTCCCACAAGGTTCTGTGCTTGGACCATTACTATTTACTCTATATATGCTTCCTGTAGGTAAAATTATTAGAAAGCACTCCATACATTTTCACTGTTATGCAGATGACACACAACTATACTTATCAATGAAGCCAGATGAAACCCATCAGTTAGCTAATCTACAGTCATGTCTTAAGGACATTAAAAACTGGATGTTTCATAACTTTTTAATGTTAAACTCTGACAAAACTGAAGTCATTGTGCTGGGCCCCAAACACATTAGAGACTCATTATCCAGCAACATAGTTAATCTGGATGGCATTGCCTTGGCCTCCAGCACCACTGTCAGAAACCTGGGTGTTATCTTTGACCAGGAGCTGTCTTTTAAATCACATGTTAAACAGATTTCAAGGACCGCCTTCTTTCACCTCCGTAACATTGCTAAAATCCGGCACATCCTGTCTCAACAAGATGCAGAAAAACTAGTTCATGCGTTTGTTACTTCCAGGCTGGACTACTGTAATTCTTTATTTTCAGGTTGCCCTAACAAAATTTTAAAAACTCTTCAGTTAATCCAAAATGCAGCAGCGCGTGTACTGACTAGAACTAATATCAGAGACCATATTTCCCCCATACTGGCTTCTCTGCACTGGCTCCCCGTTAAATTTAGAATAGAATTTAAAATCCTTGTTCTCACCTACAAAGCTATTCATGGTCAGTCACCATCTTATCTTGAACAGCTCATAGTACCCTATCGCCCATCCAGAACCTTACGCTCCCAGGATGCAGGGTTATTGGTGATCCCAAGAATTTCCAAAAGTAGAATGGGAGGCAGAGCTTTCAGCTATCAAGCTCCTCTCCTGTGGAACTATCTTCCAGTCTTGGTACGGGAGGCAGACACACTCTCTGATTTTAAGAGTAGGCTTAAAACCTTCCTTTTTGATAAAGCTTATAGTTAAGGCTGGCCTATCTAGCCCTTAGTTATGCTGCTATAGGCTTAGGTTGCTGGGGGAACACTCCATGATTCACTGAGCTTTCTTCTCTCCCCCCTCTGACTCCGACTCCTTCTCTGCTCCTGTAAATGTCCATATCCTTACACTAACTTTACTTCTTCCCCGGAGTCGTTGTGCTTTACCATCCTGCAGGTTTTTCTAGGTCGCGGTGGGAGGTGCTGCTGTGGTCCTGCCTGATGCCCCCTGGCCACATTAGGAAAGGAGATCCTGTGACTTGGATCCTGTGACTTGGATCCTAGGCTGGATTTCCAAGTGCAAATCGGGACCCACAGATCACAATGGCTTCTGGATCAATAGACTACACCTGCTTCTGGACCACTACACTTCACATATCCCTGGATTTACAGATTCTACATACTCTTGGACTCAGCAACACCCAGATCTTGCTACATGGAGTACAATGACTCCTGGACCAACAGAGTCCACCTGCGTATGGATCACTAGACTTTCCATACATCCGGACTCATAGAATCCATGGACTCTGGGGCTCATGGATGTTTTATGCATTCTAAATGAACTGTTGTTATCATGTTTTTGTGTTCTGTACAAGTGACATTTATTGCACGTCTGTCCGTCCTAGGAAGAAGGATCCCTCCTCTGTGGCTTTTCCTGAGGTTTCTTATTTTCCCTGTTTAGGGTTTTTTAAGTTTTTCCTCACCCGGTTCGAGGGTCTAAGGGCAGAGGATTTCACATCTGTACAGTTTGTCAAAGCCCAGTGAGATAATGTGTAAATTGTGATTTCGGGCTATACAAATAAAATTTGATTTGATTTGATTTGATTTGATGACACGGAACCATGTCTATAAAAACTTATGAGAAGGGGTGACATGCTCACTGAGGAGAGAGTGAGGAAGTAGATGATGAGTTACTGGAGAATAGACTGGAAAATAATGTACTAATGACTGATTAGATAATGGTTATTATATCAATATTTGAATCGGCATTTAACCACTTTAAAGCAGCCACTGAGTGGAACAAACTAGTAAACACTCATTTATTACAGATAACTGAATCATAAGTTACTATTTTTGTTCATCTTAATGCCAAGTAAAAACACAATACTGACTGGTTACACAGCAAATTAAAGACAAACTATCTTATCACTTGTTACTTATTTGGAGCCCCTTCAGTAATGCCAGATATACATAATGCATAGTAGTTACTAAGGAGATGTTCATTACTTCATGATTACAATTAGATAGTGAGTTTTTGCAGGGAGCCACGGCAATATAACTGCTAAAGTAATTGAATAAATGAATATTATATAATAATGTGAATATTAGCAATATTAACTGTAAGTCTTTTTTTCCCGTCATTCTTTTTATGTTGATTATGTTATAGAGGTTGCTGTTACTTATCTATTACAACAATACAGCACATTTGGGCACAAAAATAAGCAAAGAAGAAGCATGCAGATGAAGAAGAAAATCTGTGTGCAACCCACAGAAGTGAGGGAGAACCACACTGGGGACAGTGTTGAGTGCAGCCAAAGAAGTGAGGGCGTAATGGTGTAAAAATACATTTTCTGCTTGAAAATAACTTTGCTTTGTTGAATGATACAGAAACAATGAATGACACAAGAATATTTGTTTTTCTGTAAAAGCTGAAGCTCTGTGCTTTCTATTGACAAATTCACTCATATCAATTCACTGTTTACATATTAATACAACTAAATATTCAGGGTAAGCTGAAAGATGAGCATCTAAAATGCTGGTGCTGGATGGAAAATTGAACATAATACTAAGGTAGTGAAAGAGTTTACAGGCATACTATGATTATACAATGACTATAGAAAAACTATGTGTGAGTCACTCTGCATCACAGCAAACATTTTTGCTTGCAAGCAGCACAAATAATGTTATCTTAATAAAGGCTGACTCACAAGTTGGAGGAGACAATGAAATGAATTAAAGGCACCCAAGTAAAGTAATCAGTCAATACTTTGTGCTCCATAGGCCTGTCCTTCATTAGTAAAATAATTTTGAAGAATCTCACTGAGACTTGCATCACCTCCTTGCACAGTCAATAACACTAACAATAATGTGATGCTGTTTGTTGGGCTGTCATTCCATCTGTTCGACCATTATGTTCAGCTGAAGGCTACATTCCTCCGATGTCTTCCAAACTTGTCCCAAAGAAGGTCCAGGGGAGGTAATTTACTATTTGTGAGTTGTGTATGTTTTTTTAATATTTCAACTTTTAACTTAAATATTTCATTTAACCTTATTTAACCAGAACCAAAAAAACACTTGTTGAGATTAAAAAAACTTTATTTCATAAGAGACATGGCCAATTTTCAGGGCAGCATTAACATTGTTACAATAGCAACAATAAGCACAAACCATGCACAGACAAGTACAACTATTGCACACAGCAGACAACAGCAGACTGTATCCAGTTAAAATGCAATATAACAAAATGATGGAAGTAAAAATGATTTAGACGAATTTAGAGGAAATGATTGTGCCTTTTTTTTTTTTTTTTTTTTTTTCTTTTTCCTCTTTTTTTTTTTTTTTTTTTTAATCCTGCCGAAGTAATCAGTTCTGATAATTCCAGATCCTGTTCCGAATTCGGTTCCAACTCGGAGTGCCAACATCTGGAACATATTTTAAGAGCACAGGCATTACATGAATACATGCTGGTTACGCTTGTCCAACCCTTTATTTTGAAAAATGGAACTGCTGTCAGCCAGAAGTACTTTTTAAAGCTTACTTTAGACCAGACCGGCACATCAAGCCTCAAATTGACATTTCTCATTATTAGGTAAAAGTGTAACAAATGAAATATCATCATACTTCATGTTTCCATTTAACAATTTTTGTGAGAAGGAAGAATTGTATTAACCTCCTGAGACCCAAGCTTTTGTCTGGTGTGTATTTTTTTTTTATTTTTTCTAGCTATTTGGGGTTGATAGGACCTATTAAGTACAATAACTAAACTTTTTCATTGTACCAGAAGTAGTTTTTGCAAAAAAAATATGTCCTCATGTGAGGGCAATGGGTCTATCTTACTTATATGACACCACAAAACACCACTGGTTAAATAAAGTATAAACCCGGTTATTTCAAACTGTGAACATTAAGGTATAAAACAAAAGTGCAAACAGCTGTTTATTTCAAGCCCTGAACATGGTTGTACAAAAATAAAAGTGCAAAAGCGGTGTAGGCCACCATTGTCAACCTGAAACTGGACTAAGTTTTGGAGTAAATGGAGCACATTTCAAGTGCTCTCCACGTCCAGCATTTCTAGGTCCTGTCCTGGGCTCTCCACCTCCTAGCTCATGCTCGTCCAGTTCTAATAATAAAAACATATTACCTTTTATTTGTAATGCATTCAACATTTTGAAACCAATTGTAGTGCTACGGGGTAAAAATAAATAATAAAACAAAGTAAAAACAGTATGGCTCACTCTCATTCTCGCTGTCACAATCTTCAGTGACAAGCTGATGAGCTTCTGCTGCATCAGGCGGTGAATAATCTTCATTGGAATCATCGGGTTGGTGCTCCACAGACATGAAGTCATAATCACGTGGAAAGTCTCCATCCACAGCAGGATCATTCTCCTCACCATCTCTTCACCATCTTCAACCTCAGAATTGTCTACAATTGCCATGAGCAATTGTTCTGTTTTGGACAATAAAGGTTTCCCTGTAATGATTTAATGATAAATTCAATTCCAAATTCAAATCAAAATCTATACCAGAGACAGATGGCTAATATGTGATGTAGTTATCTATCTAGCTAGCTAATTAATTCTGAGGTTGAACAAATGCACCACTTGCAAGAACAATTTGCACTTGTTAACTTTTTAAAATATTCTTAAGTTTATCTAATCACTTAGCACAATCAAATAACCTATTATGGTCCCAATGTTGTCAAACAAGTACTTCATATTTAAGTCCGTCGTAGATTATTTATAAAAATGTGTCAGATTTGGATGCCATATGACGCTAAATACTCTATTGTTCATAAATTGACCAGTTTCATTCATGAAATTTCTATAGAATTTTTACCTTGCTCTCTTTTCTGTCGGGAGTGACCGTAGACGTTTTTGCCGAGATCCACTTTCACTGAAATTGGTGTAATGTTGTGATTCGGCCACTAGACAGTGACGGCGGGGCCCTTTAAATGAGGCCAGCGGGTCAACGTTGTAAAAGTTCAAGTATCATGGTGCAGAAAGGCAAAAATGTAATGTCCAAATATGTGTACACAGGGCCTCAGGAAGTTAATACAAAAAAAAATGATAGGAAGGTAAATTATGAAAGAAGTTACAGAACAGATGCCATTAATTATATTCTGGATAAGAAGATTCAGAAACCAAAGCTATCACACTGAGAACAGATGCAAAGAGTGTACAAACCGAATTCCAAAAAAGTTGGGACCTTAAGTGAAATGTGAATAAAATTATAATTCACTGATTTCCAAATCCTTTTCAACCTATATTCAATTGAAATCAGCACAAAGACAGCATATTCAATGTTAAAAGGGATATATGTATAAATGTATAAATTTATTTGATGTCTGCAACATGATCCAAAAAAGTTGAGACAAGGAAAGACTGCGAAAGTGGTGAAATGCTCAAAAAACAGCTGCAACAGGTAAGTTTATTGGTACAAGTTGACCGTACCATTATTAGTTATCAAAGGAGCACTCCTGAAATGTTCGATCATTCGTAAGTTCTATACTTTTTGAAAGACTGCGTGGCAAATAGTTCAACAGTTCATGAACAAAGTTTTTCAGCATTCAATTACAAGGAATTTAGAGATTCTGCCATCTACTGTACAGTGGATAATATCATTGAGAAAATCTGGAACAGATTGCACATGAGGGGCAGGGCTGAAAACCAGTACTGAATGGCTGTGACCTCTAACCAGCACTGCATTAAAAACCGGTATCATTCTGTGATGTACATTACAACGGGGGCTTGGCAACACTTTGCTGAGATGTACATACAGATTTTGGAGCAACATATGCTTCCATCCAGATGAGATGTTTTTCAGGGAAGTCCTCGCTTATTTTACTAAAACAAAAAGGCCACATTCTTCATGAGTTACAACAACATGGCTTCGAAGTGTGCAGGTGCTAGACTGGCCAGCGTGCAGTCCAGACCTGTCTCCTTTTGAAAACGTATGGTTCATGATGAAGCTCAAAAGAACGGAAACCCGTATTTCCATATAACTCAATATATACAGTATATATAGACAATAGCTATTTCATATGATCTTTTAAATAAAACTTTTAAATTTTGTCTATTTAGAAAGGAATATAATACTGAGCATATATTAGCATCTATTTATTAAAAGTTATATTCTGGAAGGAGTCGTCACAGATCCAGGCTTATGCAAACATAAGAAAGCTAAAAAGATTTTTTTTTTAAAAGAAAATTTTAAGCAACATTTGTTGCAATTGCATGCGCTGTACAAATTAATGTAAATTTTAGTTTAAGCATGCAACTAAATTCACCATGCAAACTGAGGGTGTCAATCTTAGACATAGACAGACGTCAAAGGAAAGAAACAGATTAATCTAATCAGAATCAGCAGCAAAGTGTTGTTAATACAGGTAGATCATCTGCTTAAAAAGCTGACTACGCCACGGATCTTTGAGCACCAAAGCAGGCACTATACATGACAATATTATTTGTAGCTGAGTCAGTGTGTGTTTATTTTAATCACCAACATCACCAATGCAACAGAATATGACTTGGATGTGAATATACTGTAAATGTATACGTAGTGAATATAATAATACGTGTATTAAAGGGGGCTTGCTGCCTCTGGTCTGTTATTTTAGAACTGATTGTGATCTCATTAGCAAACTGTCATGATTGTAACATGAAGTAATGATGGAGTACAGTACTTAGCAACTACTATGTCTTGTGTATCAGTTCGAGGGAGTCAAACAGAGTAACCACGATTAAGTGTATTTAATGTATTAATGTGTCTACTGTAAAGCTCACCACTTTGTCTAGGTTGTGAACTTAACTTTCAAAAGTTTCAATCAGTTTCCAAATATCCGCAGAAAGCCCAACTCATTGTGAGCCTGTGATGAACTCCAACTCCTATTAAAAAAATATTCTTCAAAGTTAGTCATGATTTTTTATATCAGTTGCATCCAGGCGACAATAATATGTCTGGTAGTTATTTTCTTTGTTGTGAGAAAAGTCAGTGCAGCAACTTTTAGCAGTAACGTTTAGTCACATTCAAATTTGTTAGGCATTTGGAAACATGGATTGGACTGTATAATGTGCAAAATTACTGTTAAGCTTTAGAATACTGCAAACAAACAATGATAATATTATTCGTTCTGTTTTTCCTGTGATGTGATAGCGTCTGATTCCTGACATAATCTAACATAATGCCTGTGTGTATGTGAGGACAGAGTCAGCAAAGTAAAACAACCATAGTTGTAGAATTACACAGGCAGGCGTGATGACGATGATGTGTGTTTGTGGTGGAGGGGGATGATGCTGTTTCCGTGGTAACAAAGGTTCGCTGGGAAGGGAGCCTCCACTGGAAACCACAAGCAATTAGGCAAAAGCACTGCTGCTGTTCAGGAATCAAACAGTGACACTACACAGTACACAGTGTTTTTGTGTGACGCTATGAGGGTTTATAAGTAAATAAAGTGTTAGTGACTAAGCAAGATGCCTACCAAGAGGCTCGCATCATGGCCATCATATGTGAAAGTTCCCTTTTCTTCTGGGAACTTTCACGTATGATGCAACATTTTGGGGTATACAGTAGTTTCATACACTTCATGGCTAAGATTGAAAGCAAACAGTGGCTTATGACTATATTTTCCAGTAATCTGTTTTGAATGAAACTTGTTTATATATAGTATGATTACAATATCTTTTTTATGAAATAACATAATATAATATATTAATATAAGATCAAAACCAATATGCCTGTGTTTTCAGTACAGTATTGTCTATGTGTCTAAATCTTGGTGCATCCTCTTCTGTGCCCTTAAGAGTCCCTCAAACTTTAAAAAACACATTAATGATGTTTTCTTTTTAAAAAAAAAAAAAAAAAAAAAAAAAGGGGCATATATTTCGTCAACATCTGCACAAATCCAATGCATAGCATTCAAAACTAATTACATGTCATAGAATTAATCTTCCTCATATTTTCTGACCCTGTAGAACGCAGTTGGTTGAGTAATATGATGTGGGAAGTGTTATTGCCCACTGAATCAGGACAGAAGGAGTTGTGTGTTTTTGGGAGCTTGGTAATGCATCAAACCTGGAAATGGACCAACAAAAAAAGGCCTTTCGTGAATAACTCTGGGTTTTCAGTCTTTGGGGCAAAACTGTAAAACACACACTCAATCATCTACTAAACACATTCCACTGATGTTTAGTAGTATTGACTTGTGCCCTGTTGAAGGTCATTGATATGAACACTTTGGTACAGACTAATAACAGCTGACACAGTTAGTGCTTATGTGCCACACGTCCTTCCCGATTTAACTGCAGTTTTATCGTTTTTATGCTGGATTACATATTTGATGTCTTTGTATTTGTCTAATATGACAGTTTGCCGCCAGACTTTTGGCTGTGTTTTGCACCGAACTCCGCCTTTTCTCTGTGACCGCGTACACGGACATTTTGGGGAAATCTTGAATTGAACTAATTGAGTCATAACCACCTTAATGGCTGTGAAGCGAGTCAATAGAAGCTGTCCTTTCGTGGCACACAGCTCTGATAGGCCCCATATCTCACCATGGAGAGCACAGAACCCCCCCCCCCCCCAGCACGTTGCTATACACATTTAATGATATCTCTAAATAAAGGAAACCTGTAAATAACAAATAAAAATCCTTTAACCTTTAGTATAAATGAAAACCAGTCTTACGAAGTTCCGAATTCGCTGTACTATATGGAACCAGGTCCTGGATTTGACTGGAAACGGGCGACGGTACCTTGTGAACTAGTTCTTCGTCATATGTTGGAGCTGGTGGAGTCTTCGCCAGGCTGTCGGTGGTCTCTCCGGGGTGGATTTCCGGGTAAGCCGTGGTGTAGTGTGCCGAAATGGGCTCCATGGACTCCATCCGCTCCATCACGCCCGAGAGAGGACTCTTCTGTGGACAAACCACGCACATCTCCCTCTCTCTCACGCTCCCCAAACTCCTCCTCTGGAGTGAATCACAAGTCTGAATCACTCCGGCTCGGAGGTGTGAGACTGATGGAAGGTCTTTCACATCTCAATCTATTGGTCTTTTTCACTACCAGTTTCATACCAATGCAGCTTTTCCAATTCAAGCATTTCAATGATATCAAATCTTGTTTTCACTGTCTAATTTTGATGTCGAGTTTTTCTAGGCGTATATTTCAAGTTTTCCAACACTGCTGAATGCTGACAAGAAATGCAATACAACACATTTACACTTTGCTTTCTCTACTGTATTTGTAGTAAGTATTACAAAATGATGTTTAAATAGCAAATATTGTAATAACAATCAGTCCAAGTTTAATCAGATATTCATTTTCATTTTAAAAACCTACATAAGGCAGAAATATGTCAGAAATAAAATGTTCTTACTTTCCATATACTGTAATTACAAGTGTAGCTAAGTGTGAGTAAGAAAAAGCAACACATTTTTGTACATTATCAGTATCTCTAGCAACTAAAAAAGTTAATTTAATGGCTCAGTGACATATATTTCTAAGGACACAGGTCACATAGTGCATAACTAAATCATTTTCATTTTTGAAACTGGTGCAACGTATCCAATTAAAATGAGCTCCATCTCAATCTCCTTTCAATGTCAGTATTTCATTTTTAATGTATGCATTATTAATAACACAATGACATTATAAATAATACAACCCTGAGGCGTAATTCTGGTGCACGATGAATACTTTGATCTTTTACTTTACTGGCAAAGACGTTTGTTAAATTCTTATTCTTATTTTACACGCAAGTGATTAATTTAATATTTAAGCTTTTACTAATCTGAATATTTATAATAGTTGCTCACGGAATAGTTTCTCATTCACTAATAATAAGTCTGCTATAATGGGTTAATCTATCAATGTCACAAGAAAACAATGGATAGATTCCTCAAGATAACTTAACTTCACTACAGCAGACCTGTAGCATGACCTACATACCCTGAGGTGCAGATTTGGGACTGTTGGGCCTCAGGTATGTTCAAAGTGTGGCTGTTCACACAGACCCCCATTTATGTTAACAATACAAGACCACAAATAAATGGTTGAATTTGGTTACTAAAATTAATCAATAATTATCATAGATGATTAATGATTATTAGAATAGTAAGATCTAATTTAAATTAGATGACCCTTAAAGAAGGGAAAAGATAGCCAATTTAATTAATCAGTCTCGTGAAATCTACCAAACTGTGAATTTGGAATTATGCTTAATAATTATCTTAATAAGTACAACAAACATTCCTTCATCAACAGCTAGTTGGAGTTCTTGACAGTGTAGAAGTTGGCAAAATTCACTCTTGTGCAACATTAAACACACAGCATATTTATCCAAAAGTATTTATTCAAGAATGAACAATAAAGAAAAAGAAACACACAATGCCTAATGTAGGAGGTACATCATTATATACATTAAATACAAGAGTGTACATGTGTGTGTTTGCATGAAAGAGAAATGGATGGATGTTAAACAAAGGCAAAATGGCTGAAAGCTGTGTAAGTGTCAGACCAAATGTTCCTTTGTCACTGGGGGCTTGGACCATTTGCTGGTTGAGACCCTGCGTGTGTCAAGACATGCAGGTGTGTAAGTGTGAGGATGTGGTGCCGGGTCAGGAAGGAAGGAAGTAAACTTAATTTATAATTGTGGCTAATCCACTTATTAATAACGGACTGCAGTCACAACAATACCGTTGAACAAGAGAAGACAAATACTTTCATCAATTACATGATTTAGTGAGTTAGTGATTTAGTGCAGTGAGTTATGACCTGTATGAGAGAGGATGGTGTTTATGAGTGAGATGGTTAAAATGGGTGAGCGCACCTGTGTGAAGGAGTGTCTGAGACAAACAGGTAGCATGTCAATGAGCAGACTGAAAGGGCATTTGCACTGGAGACTGGGGCTTGGCCAACATTATAGGCCAATTGGACAGTCCTAACAAAAGGCAATAAACCTCCACTGTAGTGCTCTAATATTCATAACATAATAGATCCCCCTTGTTTTCCAGTGGCTTGGTGGGATATACAATTTTTCAAAAGGCTCCCAGTTTAATTTTGCACACATCTCCATTAACTTCCACTAGAGTTTGCACAAGAGTCAGATTGAGTGTGTCTATTTCTTTTTTCGCCAGAGGAGGATGCAAGGTGTTTGGATTGAGTTATTTCTGTAGGAAATTCCACCACTGTCCTGCCATTGGGTTAATAATTACCAACTGGTTAATCCTGGGGAATGTGGTATGTAGAGATTTTCCAAAGTCTACACAGAGCCAGGTGATTTCCCCCCAACTGGGGTGCAAAGGTGTGATTTGTTTGAAAAAGACATTCTAGTTATGGCTCCTGAGCTCCTGACTGTCATTGTGTCCTCAGGTGAGTCTTTTTTTTTTTTTTTTTACTTCTGTTCTCAAGTTCATTTTTCACATCACATCAATAATATTTTCTCAGAGACCATTATCATGACCTTTAAATCAATAGTAATATAGGGGAGATATGTTGGGATAGAAAGTATGACTGAAGGATCCAGGCCGTATTTACAGTGGAGCCCATTTTGAGTGGAATAATGTACAGGTGAACTTTCGAAGGGTTTTAATGATTTCTCATGAGTAACTTCAGGCTTCAAACACAACAATATTTTGAATTCTGCAGTTGTGTTTAAATTCTCTGGTATCTCTGTCACTATAAATTACAACATGCATACTGTAGTGCAAAGCTTACTGGAAGCATGCTTCTTCTACATACAGTAAACTTACTAGTGTAGAAATGTGTAAGTACATTAGACAAAAACTCAAACGTCTGTCAGCAGAACCTTATTTCATCACGTATTGAATAAGTTTGTGTTCTTGAACAAGAATGATTTGTCAGCTAAGATGTATAAAGATAATTAGAGATTTGCATTTTTTTTTTTTAAATTTTGCTTGCTTAAGTGAGAGAATTCATTTGTTGTTCTTACATGGTAATGTGATATATACATTTAACTTTATTAGAGATCCTTATCCATGTTTTTATTCTAATGAAATCAAGTAGTAGTCGATGGTTGATAGCAGTAGATATACTGTAATGGTCAGCAAGATATATGGAAGGTTTTGGCACTGGCATGCAGCTTTTTTGCTACGACTAAAATAAATGTATAAAATCACACAGACCCTTGTATACACAAAGATAAATAATTATGGAATAAAATAAATAATTACAAGTTGTTTTGTGACAGAATTTTAAAACAAAAACCAAACGGCAGGCCTCACTGCGCGCACTGTAGGTTTCACTCAGACATTGGCATTTGGATACCAGAGACTGAGATATATGCCTGCTGTGTAATCCCCCCAACCTTTTCTGAAGCAGTAACACTGTGCTGTTTCTCTACTCCACCTAAGTCTCCTGTGTAGCAGTTTGTTTGGCGATCCTGTTGCTGGTGGTGGTCCTCTACAGAAAAGATCCTCTCTGCTGCAGATTCAGACCCTACAGGACAGAACACTGTATGGTACGAACAACTATCTACTCAATGATCAATCTTTTATTACATACATTTGATACCCCTGCTTAATATAAGCAGTGTTGTAAAAAGTACCAGAACATCATACGTGGGTAAAAGTAAAGAGATCATGAAAATTGAACATTGAAAATTACTTTGGTAGAAATGACAGTATTGCCTCTCATACAAATACGACTTAATTTGAATTTAAGTGTCAAAAATAGAGGTAAAAGTACATTTATATATATTACTTTGTATGTATATTATGTAGTATACTGTATATAATAGATCCAATACTGATCATTTTGATCAATCACATCCAAAATTCAAACTTTTCTGAATGTCAGAATCAGCATTTATTTAGTCTGCCTGCCAATAGAAATAAATCAATAACATTACAATGTTACGATATTTTGTGCGAAACTTTTATCTTCACCTCCTGGCAGTCGCAGTTACTACAAAAACTCTTCTGATCTTTTTATGACGACACGGTCTTAACCATATATTGTTCTCTGTCTCTGGTCGCAGGCCCTCTCAGGTCAGTTTTTGCTGGTTGATAAAAAAAACACATTTGTACCGGAGAGTCAGCATGGGAAAGTTGTCACAGACTCCATATTTAAAATACAAAAAGTTGGTTAAAAGCTTGAATTGCTGTTGATGATGAAATGAAGCAAATGATTATTGATCATAGTACTTTCAGAAGGAACACTACTAATTTACGAGAAATTGCAAAAACTTTTCACTCGGCTAAAGGGATCTTTCCTCCCAGGATTATGCTCCTCATTTCCAGAGTAGGCACTCTTTGATTGGTATCACCATCAATGAGAGTGGTGCTGCCATGAACCAGGGAGCTGTTGGACCGCAGGTAAACAAACAATCTACAAAGTTACTCTACAGCAATAAGCTGCTAGATGTTTCTTAACAGACTTTTTTTGTGTGCATGTAATCTAGCTCCCCGGAAGGCTGTTTATAGTAGGGAAGCCACAAGACTACCATCTGAGTGAATCTCTGCCCCGGTTGCCCTCCTATGAAAGCGTATGTAAAAAGGACCAGCAGAGACAGATTCATGCTACGATCTTGCAGCGCTTTGGCCTCAGTGGCTGCCACGATGAGGTGAGCAGATAAAACGCTGTAGTTCCCTTCCCCACACAAATATAGAAAACCTTAATAGAACTTGAACATGTATGGGTTTAAAGGAATAATTCACCTTTGTGGGAGACACGCTCATTTAGTGTCTTTCTTAGACTGGGATGAGATGTTTGATACCTCTTTCATGACTGTAGGCTATGAAATTAGAGCCAGCAGTTAATGAACAGAAATCAGAGATCTCCTGTATATATTTTAATGACCCACTCTGTAATAATTAAAACCTTTGCACATGCAGATATTCTAGGCATAATGGGTATATGGATATGATTTAAAATTGTATTAATTCAGAATGAGAACAAGCAGGATACAGCTGTTCCTCTGACTTCCTGCACAGACTACAAGCTACTGGTAATTACAAGTCAGACCATCCTGCAGCTTTTTGTTACCACAGTCTGCTCTCGTCCATTCATACAACAAGCTTACTATACAATATTCTCTCAGAATGTTAGTAAGTACTTTAAAAAGAAGGGTCTTGGACTTTGAGAAGCAGCTTTTCTGTTCTAAAGGTGTCATTTCCAAGCTTGAGCTGAGATGACATTGAGAACATCTCTTGACTTGTTTTAATAAAACATTTGAAAGATCCTGAGCCACAGAAATACTGCAGAACCATTTTCATTAGTACATAAAATGATCACCTATAAAAAGCACATCTTCAGAATTGTCACGCAGTACAGTATTTCCTATGTCATGTTTCATTCTAGCCTCCACCACCATATGAAGAAACCCTTTGCCACTCCTGTGACATTTCACCTGTACATCTGCACTCTTTTGATGTTCACCTGTCACTCCACACCCAGGATCATTCCTCATACCACTGTGAAGACACACAAAACCCTAATCCAGCAGCAATGGGACACCAGGGGCTGCCTTCCTCCTTTCTGTAAATCTGATGGTTCTTGAATCCTGTGCCACGTGCTATGCCAAGCCACAGTGTGAAGCAGAGAGCTAGTGCTGTATAAAAAAGAGACTGACATCATCAGGGACTTGGAAAGAGAAAGGGGAATGCTTGTGTATTAAGGCAGAGCTTTGCTGATTCTTCTTGGAAGTATTTTCATGACGCTGATTTGAGTTGTACACAGATATGAGGTTGGCATATTTACATTGTTTGTGCAATTACTGGGAGCTTTTACACTGTAATTTTTTTAAAGAACTGTGTGGGATGGCTTTCAAGCTTTAGTGCAGATCAGACTTTCTAATACTGAAGACTTTTGTTTGATATCTTTGAATTTAACTGATTTCATACCAGTTATATATCTCTTTTCTAATGGATTTTTGCTCTTAAGTGTGAAAAAAACTATTAAAGATCATTTTGACAATAATATGATCTGAAAGCAGTCCACTGAGCCCCAGGCCAATTATGTCTTTTAGGATTAATAATTCACCATGATGAATGACTGACTATTGTCTCCATCTATAGCCCTGGAGAAAAGGCAATGTTTACAATCTTAGCATGTTAAATTATTACTAATTATTACTAATTAGCTATAAATATAAAGTACAGTTTAGGTGCCTGGGAATACTTTTGTTGGACAAACTGAACTGCTAAAAAAAAAAAAAAAATCTGGATCACCAATGTGATTAAAATTCATCCTTTGGGGGACATGAATTTCAATCAAATCAATCAAATTTAATGGCTTTTCATCAGATGTTGGGACATTTCAGCCTGAACTAGTCCAACTCATTTTAGTCCAGGGGCCACATGCAGCTCAGTTTGACCTCAGGAGGGGGCACACACACACACAAAAAAAACATAGCCTAATAATGAATAAATAAAAACTCGACAAATTATTAATTTCCTTGCTCTTTTAACTTTAAAAACACTCAACAAGGTTGAAGTGTAGTCAGTGCGTGGGAGAACGGATTTCCAACATTTTTTAGTACAGTGCCCCTAGTGGTTAGATAGGGTAAATGCAGTTGATTGTAAAATATACAGTATATACTGTATATCTATATTTTTTCTTTCTTTTTTTTTATTCTGTATTCACACTTTTCAAAATCGTCATCAAAGGGTCAAACTGGGTCCCCCTGGTGGGCCACTTTTCTTTTGGCCTGCAGGCCATAAGTTTGACACCTTGCATAAAATAGCTAAATCTCATGGTTGTCTACAAAACATATACAGTATATATACACGGGATCAAGTCAAGATAGGATTCCTCAAGTAGTAGCCATCAATATTTGTACAAACTTTACTGCGAATGTGCTTGACTTGACTACTTGTACTAAAATTATTTTTACCAATTTCATGATAAACCCCTAAATGTTTATCAATGTTTAACAAAAAACAAAAAAATACCAAAGTTCGAATAACTTACAGGAAAAGTAGATGACACTTCAGTCACTCTGATTCATTGTCTGAAAACCATGACAAATGTCTGTACCAACTTTCATGTCAGTCTATTCAACTGTGAGGATATTTCAGACGAATGCAGTGAGACCAGCTGGTCGACATACTTTCCACCTAAAGAGAGACTGAAAGTCAGTGATAACATGTGATTACTGCATTAATATAAGGACAGAAAAATTGGTGTCTGTGACTTTCTACGCAAAAAACAATAACTTTGTTTGGTCTTTGTTCATCATGAGTTGTTGTTGCTTTGAATTTGAAAGGAAAGGCAGCGCTTGGTTATTCTTTAACACTGTGGGTCAGAGATCAAGCCTGGACTAACAGTCAGGAATGCAGATCTTGAAACAATAGCTTATGAACATTCAGTAACGTCATGACTGGTTTAAAAAAACAAAACAAACAAACAAACATGCAGAGAGTGGATATAATACAATCAAATTGCAATTCCTTTCTTTTCCATCATTCATTCTGCATCATGACAACGTTCTACCTCCCGTCCAGTGTACCAGGCATTACCCAAACTACAGGTACCGCAGACCTTGGAAAAACAACAGTTCCTGTTTATCATCTGATTCCTGGTAATAGCAATTTTGTAAGAAATGGTGGCAAAATATCTTGCTGATAAGTGTGTGTCATTAACACATTTATTAAAAAAAACCCACCACCAATATTCACAATATCAATATCAGCTTACTGTGCTGTATATAATAATATAGAAGTGATTGTACGACATCTTGTGATCATTTAGGGTATTGCACTTTTCTAACAGCAGTTGAAAATCTATTAAAAAAACAAACAAAACCAAAACAACTGCAACAAAAAAACTGCTGTAAACTTTGTTAAATTCTAATTCTGTCTAGGCAGCAAAGCCTAGTTTCCCCTTAATAGCCTGCTTAACATTTATCTTGAGGAAATGCTTTATTTTTGAATGTTGAATGAATCACTGCATTGAAGCTGAGTGTTCCATCAGTCCATCAGCATTCAGCAAACACTTTACTGCTGTTTTTGAAAAACAATGATATGTGATATCCAAACTCCAACCCAAATGCAATCCATGTAGCAGTGATTGCACGACATCTTTTGTTCAGTTTTTGTTACTGCATTTTTCCCAACCATAGAAGATCAATTTTTCTGTAAATTATCTAAGAACATAGTTTCAAAAAGTTGATTAGTTCTCTTTTTTTCCCACTGAGGGTGGAAAGGCCATTGCAAATGGACCTGTCTTTATGGACCTGTAACTCAAAAATAACAGCACCTTCCAACGTACACAAAGTAGGTCTCCTCAGTATGTTCCCCCTTAAAGAGAAAACAGTTCCAGATTCTACACTTCTTACAGGATTATTTGCAATTGGGACATTAAGGATAAATTGACATATTTTACAGACTTCTTCAGAAAAATGTCCTCCCAAAGGGAGAAATTCAGACATATGCTGACATTGATTTTACTTCCTCACTGCATGGGGCACACAGATCTCACTGGTATTTATTTAAAAATATTGAGAAATCAAAATCTACCTTCGGTTTGCCAAAAATGACATACAGATAAAGATGTACATTATGAAACTGTATTTTGGCACGAGTTAAATCCAGAAAGGAATTACATTTATTGTGGATGTAATCAGAATAGACTGACAGCAGTGACTATATGAAAAACAACCCAAATGTTGTGAAATGAGGGAGCAGTATGGGCATTATGCATCTGTGTACACAGATTCATTTCTCTTTCATGCTAAGCTGCTACGCCTTGCACCAACAAATTCATTAAAAATGAAGTAGCAGATATGGAGCCTGTGTATTGCATTTTCCTTTCCATTTCATTGCATTTTGGTCTGTAACATGGAACGTATACATTACCTTTCCTTGTTTTCAAAACAAGTATGCAGGGCGCTTTTACACATTTTAAAAATGGTTCAACCAAAAAACTGCCATTGGTTTCTGAGTACATATGAAAATCTAATACATTACAGTTCTCCAGCACAGTGCTCTGAGAGAATGAAGAAACCTCTCATTTCATCACACATGATGCCATTGTTTGCAGTTACTCAAGAAAATTGCTTTCTGTCTCTACAATCTCTTACCATTGTCACAAGTTTTAACACCCTTGACAAATCCCAAGTACTTGACTTTCACATATAATACTCTAATAATGTGTATACAACAGATTTAGTATTCTGATAGTGGAACTTCGATTCCTATAGATGTAAAATCCTGGGTGAACCTGAAACATTTTGGAGAACAATAAAAGTAATTACTGACTTTAGTCTATCATTCAACACTTTTATGCTACGTGTAAATGTTGTGTTAGAGAATATTTGTTCAGTCAGATGGAGAGGGGCACAAAGTTTATTGTGCTTCTCACTTCTCTCTGTATGATGGGACACAGTGCAGTCTGACCTCGGTCAACAAAATTCCTTTTTGATCATTAACACTGATCTCCCAGTCCAGTCAGTGTTAGACCATGTCCACCAGTTTAAACTTGCTCTCCTGTTTGACTGGCAGGACATTGATGAAGGTCTTATAGAGAACAGTTCCTTTAGGCAACTTGTTGATGACCTGGATGACCTCGGGGCTGCGTGGCGGTGGGACGTAGACCTCCTTGGTGAACCTGACATAGCCATCTTCCAGAGCAAAAAGCGTCTTGTTGGTTCCCATTCCCACCTGCAGGACAGTGAGGACAGGAGGAGGTGCACCATGAGCATGTGTACATTTTCACTCTATCCCATCAACATTCTTATACATAGAACATGTTACCTACATGAGCTCCTGGGTGATACCTTATCATCCTCTGGGTTGCAAGGATGTTTCCCGCATGGACAAAGTTACCTTGTGAGGAAAGGAAAATAAGAGGATTAGATCAATTTCCTTCCTGGTGTCATCACAATGTATTCAGGTAACATGTGAGGCATGTCCCTCTCAAGCTGTCACTGGGCGTGTTAACAATATTCTATTATCAATTATACTTAGTAAGAATTAAACCCTTTTCACTTAATAGAGCTTCAGACTTGTTGATATGGGATAACTCAACTTGAATATATCTTACATATATTTAAGTATAACTAACAATCCCACAGTCATGTCAGTGACAGCTGATATGGTGTGTCCATTGCCTGTTTTTGACAGCAAGACACGTAATGACATATCAACCATACTTAAGAATAGCCAGAGGATTTGAATTTGTTATTACCATCCTGCTTCTTGAAGCCA
>KV751381.1:1453947-1468107 GCA_001698575.1 Mola mola | reverse complement strand
AGCTACCACCAGCCTTCTTAGAGGCAAACCTTAGAGAGTTGAGAAGAAAGGGCGGAGTGGGCAGTGACAGACCTGAAAACAGAAGCGTAGTACGTGAATGAGAAGTGACGGATGTTCAGTTTCAGCTGCCATCTACTGATGACATCACGCCGCACTGCCCTGAGTGGAGGTGCACACACAAACTGGAACCAGTAGAAAAACACCACGCAATAGCTTTACAAATTCTAGGAATTTCTAGGAGCCCAAAAAAAAAACGAAAAAAAAAATGGTATCAGTAATTTCGAAAGTCTAGAGAGTTCTAAATCATATTCAACTCGTTGCTACAAAAGAATAACATATTTCATTTCTGCAGTGTTATGTGTTTACTGTCATATTTTGCCATACCGGCACCAGTTACCACGTTAAATAGCTAGTACAGAAAGGTAAAATAGCATTAAACAATTGTTTTAAATGTAGTGTTATGATTTATTTTTAAGAATAAATAAAAACATTTGTCCCGTTCACACAAGCGACCGACAAATTCAAAAACAGTCAATAACACACGTTATTCAGACAACTGATACCTGCTCTGGACTTGGGTATCAAGGACGCCAACGCCGCCATCTTGAAAGACGGCACCTCTCTCCGGTCCTTGCGTAGTTTCGTCACATCCGTATATTTTTGCGGCGTTCAAGTTTCTTACAATATTAGTGCACCTTCACGCACTGGAAATCTGGTTCATCACTTGCTTCAAAAGTATACCTAATAACATTAAAAGTTGCGTTGATTTCAGGTAAAAAAAAACCAAAACAAAACTGCGAACAACATCTTAAATGACTGGAGATCTGTCGGCGGAATGGCGATGGGCTTAAAAATACTTTTAAACTTTAATTGAAAACGCAATATCACAGAAAATACTCTAAAATACTCTAATTTAATTGTGTTTGGTGATTAACATCAGTTTTGTATTTTTAGTGTGCCACGTACTCAGTGCGCGTGAATTAAACGGGCGAGGCAGCGGGAACGGAAGTGGAAAGTACCATAGCCTTAAATGCAACATTTTCGAAACAACCCGGGAAATCAAACGAGCGTTCATGAAACAGACAGGAACAAAACTTAACGTGGTGTAAGTTGATCTAAATAAATAATGAAGAAGTACAGCTAATAACCGGTGCATGTGGCCTAAATATCTTACTTTTTATTAAAATCACGTTTGAGTAATCAGGAGTTCGTAGATATATAGTATGTAAATAACGTTAGGGAGTAAAAGACTAAGAAGTCGCTTAAACCTAAGAGCTTCGCTACTTATTTCAACGTTTTGGCTGTTCCATTGAATGTTGCTTTATGTTTTGGATGTCTGTCACGGTGGTTTGGGAACTTGGGTTTGGCTTCTTTTAAAAAGGGAAATGTTTCTCTGCTGTATCAAAAGATTAAAAGTGATTTATTCACAATTCTAATGAAATCCAACTCACCAAGCAGAATTCATTAACTTTATGTTGGGCGAATTCTGTAATTGACCCTAATACTTACCTCCTAACACATTGGACCATGTATAAAAACAACAATTTTAATTTTTAGATTGCATGTTATTTTATCTGACGGACATTGGTATGAGTAGCTGATTCACTGTGATTTATATTAAATTTGACAGAATTCTGAACAAAGCTCTGTGAACTTTTGGTAACAGAAAAAAAGGCACTAAAAGTTGCATGTACTTTGCCCCTATAATAATTTAGGTCTTATATATTGTATGTAGTAACTTTGGCTCGGTTGTGAAAAGGCATGGGTAGCTACAGCGACTCCAGCAGTGACCTTGAAGAAGAGCTGGCAGTATTTGACTTCCTCAGCCAAGCCCCTCAACGCCGCACAGAGAAGCTATACCTGGACAGCATGGTTGCAGAAGAGGCAGCCATCTTCTCAGCAAAGGGCATTGAGGGGGAATGTAAAGAAGTGGCTCATGTGATCAGCAGTGAATCTGATGAGGATTCACCTTATGTCTCTTTGGCAATGAGACTCAAACACAGTCGAGACAATGCGATCAGTGCCTCCTCAGCTGTCACTAATGTGAAATATGTTGAGAAGCATTCATCATCCAATGTGGCCAACACACAGCTTTCTTGCCAGACTAATTTGTCAGAATCAGAAGACCCGCTGAGCCGCCATCAGGTGAGAACAGTGGAACCGGTGGCCTTAAAACAATGGCTGCCGCTGAGGCCTCTCACCAGCGCATCTCTGTCCAAGAGGAAACCTGCCAAGTGCACGGAGGAGGACATCCAGGCCTCCAGGCAGGAGGCACTGAAGAGGAGGCAGGCCAGGGAGAGACAGCAGAGGGACAAGGAGGCCCTCAGACAAGAACAAGAGAGACAGAAGGCAGAAAGGAAAGCTCTGGCAGAGGCTGCCAAGGCCCTGAGGCCAGAGGAGTGTATGAAGCATATGGTGGTGGCTGTAGACCCAGGTAAATATAATAAACTATCCCGGTCAGTGCCGGTCCCTTTGTTATACTTTATTTTATATCGCACATTAAGCCATTGTGCTTATTATTTTATGACTATGCAGCCGTTGTTGAAGTGGGTTCATGGTCTCATTTTTGGTATTTGCATTCAGGTCTCTTACAGCTGGAGGGAGGTGGGACTCTGCTGGCAGCAGTGCAGGCTCAGGGCTGTAGCTGCACTATTGAGAAACAACCCTTCCCACGTAGTGTTACCTGGATGAGAAGGGCTCCCGGTGTACAGGTGATAACACACACACCATTTTCCCATTGCTGTGTGCGATTCAGCGTGAAACATGAGCATATACCAATTCCTTGTTGACACCTTGCTGTAATTACCTCAAACACAAAGAAGCAGTGGCTGAGAGTGAGAGCCAGTTATCCGTTCTTATTACTGACTGACAGCACTGATCTCCTGTTCTGTGTGTCTCAGCCAGATGATGGAGTGTTTGCACCAGAGGCTCATGTTGTGATGCAGATGACAGTTGATGACATTGTCACACTGATCTACAGCTATGTCCAGGTTGGTGAAGCTGCTGCTGTGACTGATCATCGCTACTTATGAAAGTTCATGAACCTCATGGAAAAATGGGATCACTGGTCTAACAAAGAGTATTTAAAAAAAATCCTTTCTATGTTTCCATCCATTAACAACATACACACATACCCTTGTTTTTGGTTTTAATGACCATGCATATTTATTCCTCAGTCTCTGTGTAAAGAAAAACCACAAGATAAAGGAAATATATTCACAAAATAAAAAAAAAAAAAAAAAAATACAACATTTTCAGAACAAAATGGCGTCTATTGACTAAACATCAGTATTTAGTGTGACCTCCTTTTACACTCAGCACATCTTAAGTCTTGTAGGGATAAATCTCCCGTTATACCACTATTTAATGCAGGAGGAGAGGCATGACAGGTATGGCTGTGGTCCCACCCTGACATCCTGGGTGCAGGAGCAGCAAAGGCGTATCCCCGGCAAGACCCTCAGCCTGGTAATCATCAACATGGAGAAATACTTCAGGTAGGTATTTCTTTTCCCCAAAAGAATTTTCATACTACATGATAGCTGAAAACAAGGAAATGTGCACATGCACATTTAACATCTTAAACCACAAAGATTTAGTTTACAATGACCAAGTTTAAATGCACACAAATATTTTGGTTACTGAGCTTACCCTGGTTACGGTTAGTTCAGGGGCAGACTAGATCATATTCCTGTATATTTGAAACGCTGTAGCGCCCGCTACCGAGCTAAAGTACGGGTGTGCTCTTATGAAACATCGTAGAAAAATACGTGAATTATAAAGGGCCAGAACCGCTGGCTACAGCTTTGTAGTAGGAGGCTTTTAAAGTTTTCCAACGCTGGCTCACAGTTCTAATAAAGGCAGCGTCTGACAATTGATCCGCTACGGCTTTAAATAAATCACTTTTTTGATGTTTCTTCACATCAAAGTTATGTCCATCTCTTTCATAACGTACAGGAAAAACTCTGTCTCCTTATCTTTCTAAAAATTAGAGCTATGCCATGTTTTTCCAAGAACGGCAATGGCGGCTTTATAGCTTTCCGTGTGCACATGCACCCCAGAGCATGCCCCAGTAGTGACTGGGGTAAGGTGTTACACATGTCCGAATGTTCCGGTTATTACAGGCATAACCCAGCAATCTTATTAGGGTTTCTCATTACCGGAGGAAGGGCTTAATCTGGTAATGCTGACAGGGGTAAGGTGTTCACGTGAGTCATAGCGTTACCAGAATATGTAAACACCCCAATCAATAACCGGAATATTGTGTCCATTTAAATGTGGTCAATAAGCAACAAATCTTTTCTTTCGACCACTGGGGAGCAGAAATTTTGCATTATTTAAACATTATGAATGAGTCATCCGATATAATAATTTTGTAGTTAACTTAGCAAAGACATTGCTTATAATTTAGCTTGGCAACACAAATAGCATTGCCAAGGAGAAACGATAGAAAAAAAGAGTTCAATCTCTAAAACCCTGCTGTTGAAGAACCTTTAAGCAAGGCACTCCATTACTGAACTGCTGCAGTTCAGCTGACTGGTTGATTTGAGACAGCAGAGGAGATGTTTTTTCTCCCAGCATCATAGCGTACAGCAGTGTGTACAACTCAGCGATTGGCTATCACCTGCTGCTGGTGCTGTCATGAAAAAAACATGTCACTCGTCACAATCACTGTCAGTCTGATAAAGCTCTGCTGGAAATAGCGTAAGAAGTGTTTGTGAAGAGTGGAAATGCAAGCAAGGGCAGAGCAGAGGTAGATCAGTGATAAACATGAGAATTTTTGTCCTTAGATCCCAAAAGTCACAAAGCCAGAAGAGGTTTCTGGAAGCGGTTGCTGGAGTGGAGCAAGATGGAGGGAAGGTGAAGAAGAAAAGGAACAACGGTGGAATCCAGGTGCTCCCTGATGTGTCGCGAGTTGAAGTGGAGGAGGTGGGTATCACATTTTTCAAAACTTAGAAAAGAAAATGAGGAAATGGTTTTAAACAAGTTTAATATAGAGGAATGTTTTTAATGGACTGTGATATGATTTTAAGGGTTTTTATGAGAAGTAAAAATAAAGTTGAGGGGAAAATGTAGTGCTAAGTTTCATGCTTTCATAATGACACCTTAAAATATGCAAAGTCCTCCCTGAATGTAATTATATCCTGGAATAATGGGGTTGTTACTGAATTATGAGTTCTGCCACATGTTTTGCCACCCTCATGTGTATTTGCATCCTTCTTGTAAGCACACTATTGAAAAAAATTGATTGAGGCTAGATCTTGATTGGTTGCAGACTTGTATTGTAGATATCCATGAGATCTGAAACTATTAGATTTTCACCTTTTTGACATTTGGATTGGCCAACAGGCGGCCTTATATACAACAACATCACAGATGCAGATTGATCAGGAGATCAAATCATTTCATGGTGACACCCTGATGTGTCTCCTGTCATGCTACCATCTTTCCCATGGCTGCCATTTTTGTCAAACTTGTATGATTTTAGGCAAGATTTCAACACAATGTACAAATCAAAATATCAAGGGATTTTCAAGGGTAAACCCTTGTTTCATAGTGATTGATCTCATTAATGCTTTCCAATATCCCATCAGGCTGTGGTTCATCTGCAGCTTCACACTAGTGTCTCGGTCCACTTCTTGTCGACCTGGAAGGACTTTTCAGATCACATCATCATGACAACCAAAGCGGTTGCAGAGGCCCCTTTCAAGTAAGCAAGCAAGCCCTATGCAGTTCTGTCTGGCTGGTTTTGTGTCAGATTAAATGGTCACTTTCCCTGTGTCCCTCTGTGATTTCAGGCGAGAGAGGGAGAAGTCAAGTTTCTCTTTTTACCTGGAGAGTGATTGGGCAGGTGGACAGCGAGTGGATAAAACTGGAAAGGGGTTGCTGCAGGTGTGGAAGAGACAAATCCAACAGTTGAACAGAGTCAGTCCAGACATTGCCTCAGCCATCCTTGCAGCATACCCCTCCCCACAGCTGCTTAAGAAGGTACACTTGAAATCTTTCTAGTAATAACTGGCTCTGTCTGGTTAACTATGATAAGGAGGTTGTTTTATCTTCTGTGAGATTTGCTTGTGTGTGTGTTTGTTTTATAGCACCTACTATAGCTAAAACAAATTTACATGAAGGTTTGAATTAAGTTGCTGGCAGCTTCACCTAACTTGGATCCCATTAAATTTTGGAGGTGTTCTGGTTTGGGATTTGGATCCAGGAAATCTATAAACAATTGCTTAACATTGAGAAATTGGACGCTCTTTGATATTTTGGCTTATTAGTATAACATCAAAACCAAAGGCCCACCCCTACTATTATTCCTACCAGATGATGCACTTTCTGCATCTGACAAATGAGAAATAGAGCTGAACTTCAAATGCCCCCCATATCCTTAGGAATAAAAAGAGAGTCGCGCAATATGAGTCAACGCACTTTCAACATGTCAAAGGATTTTACATATAACTTAAAATTTCTGTATGGTATAACACTGTGAAAATGGTCTAGAATTGTCTTGTGAATGCCACTGGTGAGCAAATTACAGAAGAAATTATATGAAATCAAGATACATTATATCGAAACAAAATCAATGTCACCATTTTTGGGGGGAGAATAACTTTGGAACTACTGCATTTATTTACACAAATCCAGACAATAAATACATATTTTAAGGGACGAGGAATTTAAATATTGTGCTAATTTTAGGCTGGAAACATTTTTTGCAGGATGATGAAAATGTTGATGGGATTGTTCAAACTTGGAAGAGGTTTGCATTCTGGGATTTCTCTTTTTGTATCATAAAAGAAGAGATTTTACTCTTGAGTTCTTGAGTTGACCCCAAGTGTTAAGAGGTTGCGGTTCACTCATTATGGGGGTGTCACTTCAAGTGAAAGAGGCCATCATTAAGCTTATAAAGTAAAACAAACCAAAAAAAGAGAAAGCAGAATCTCTAGCATTGATTAAATCAACACTTGGTATATTTTTAAACGGAAGGATCTATTCACAACCTCGGCAACACTTAAATGCATGCTTTTCTTCAACTGAGGTGTTATTTTTTTGTGTATGTGTGTCTGTGTCGTCTATTCCAATAAACGGGCAGTTTTTTAGAGCTGGTAGTTGCTTCTCCATCATTGCGTTTGTAAAGCTCCTGCACCTTATGAAGCAAGGGGATGCTGCTTGATTCTCGCTCATGAAAAGTGATCGACATTCCTTAAGAGTCACTCTTGGCTCTGATTGGCTGTATTTAGAAAGCAGTTGACTTATGCAAATAGCGATAGGAACAGTAAGCAGGACCAGAGGACTGTTTTCAGAGACTATCTGTCTCATTTATTACTGTCAGGATGTAGCAAACAATTTAGCATTTACGACAAAAAGTTATTTTTAGAATTGATTGCAGCTTTAAACTTCTTCAGTTAAAGCTGGTCTTCACACTTCATTTACATCTTGATTGCTTCATTTCAAATCCATTGTGGCTGTTAATAGAAGTTACAAAAAAGTTTTACTAGTAGTAATTTTCCTTTCCTGTAATTTTCCTGTCTAAGATCTAATATTTCTGTATGGAAGAAAAACTGTGATTAGGTGTGAATACAGAAAAGTAAGTACAGTTTCAAAAATGTAGGTGGCTACTACTGATTAGGAGAAGATGTCTTGAAGGAGAAGGGCTACTTTCAACATAATATACCAGCTCTGTCTTTGTGTGCCTGCCTACCTTGATACTTAGGAAATAAACTATGTCGTAGATCAGCATGATGTGGCTACTGTGTGCCTTAAGAAGTAAATTGAACACAATACCCTAAAATGTGTTGAATCATCCATGGCAAATTACTTTTCATTTCAGTATTATTTGTCTTTGACGAGCCTTTAATATTATTTTCACTTTTCTCTACTTAAACTTTCAAAAATAAAATTGAATAGAATGAACAAAACTAGTAAGCATTTTCATATTAAAACTATTTTAGACTAAATGTAAAATAGCTGCCAAAATCAACACCGATCTAAGTAATTCAATCGTATTGTATCAGTCTAAATGAGCCAATATTGTTCTTGTATCATATCATGATACACATAGTATCCTTGTTAAAATGTACTGTTTCAACCCTAGAAATTTGAAAAAAGTGCCCTATTCCTCCCAGTGCTTCTTACAAATAACAAAGTTATGTTTTTGTCCTTTGGTAGGCTTATAATCAGTGCCAGAACTACGGCGAGAAGATCTCTCTGCTGTCTGACCTCCTGATCCGCAGAGGAGAAGGCATCACCTCCACAGTTCGACGGGTTGGTCCGGAGCTTTCCAAACGCCTCTTCCTCATAATGGACTCCTGTGACCCTGAGCAGACTGTGGACACCCTCTGACCTAAAAGCTGTTTATTTCTAACATTGTTCCCACCAGCATTTGTACCATTCACACCACAGATGGTGTTAGTTCAAATTTTTTCTTCTATGTTTTGCATATTAAAGTTGAATGTAAATATAATTTTTTTAGAATATCATGAACATAGTTTACAATCATTTGAAATGTAATAGTGTAATAAGTAGAATAATGTGGAAATTTTCATTTTTGGTTGTTTAAAGAGTTAAACTTAGAACATGTATATATTTATGAGTTTATAAGTTAATTTAACTGAGATGTTTCAAGCCTTTTTTGTCTTTAAATTATAGTGGTTGTGGCTTAAATAGTAAGTGAAATATTGCAACACTTTGAGATGTGTTTATTTTTTGGAGCTGCAGGCCATAATTATCAAAATTAATATAGTGAAATGCTTGACATGTTAGTTTTTTAAATAAGCTTAGAATATATTAAATGCTCATTTTCGGAAATAACTGATGAAAATACATCACTATATTCAAGTTTTTTTAGTTTCAGTATTAAACGTAGATGACTATTGAATCTCAACATGTTCTCTACATAAAAGTGTAAAAAAAATGTAATTTTTTGGGCAAATCTCATCCAAATCCGGAGATGATGTTGACGGGGGAATCCAGGTTGGTCATGGGTTGAATGTAGCAGTGACGTCTGAGGGCCATTCTTGATGCTTCTGTTCCTTGACATTTAGGGAGACCAAATGTGAGTGCATGTGTAAGCATGTGGAAAGTCTGGATAGCAATGTTAAAATTACCTCTAGCTTGCACATTTTTTTGGGGGTAATTCAATTTTTCTATTTTATTTTCATTTTTGTTTTTGACGGGGAAATAGAACGGGGGCTCAATCTCTGCTGGTTATTACTAACATTGTTAATTTGGATCATCATGCTGGGTATGAGTCAGGTCAGTCATAATTAAACTGAAGAAGTCTGTATGGCTCCTGCCTAGATCTTGAAAAACTGATGCCGCTTGTTCCATAGAAATCAAATCTAAATAATCATTAAAACATTGTCTATTCTAAAACCATTCAATTTTCTCACCTTCCAATTAAGAATAGTCTGCTTTACTGAGAGAAAGGCTAAGCCATTCAAATGTGGTAATTCTTTTGAGGTAGCTCCACTTATTTAGCTTCCCGGTGAAACTGCCATAGACATAACTGAAAATGAACATCCAATATTTTACACAACACATCTTTTACTTTCATCCAGAATCTTCTAACCTCTGGGCAGTGCCACGTGAGATGACAATGTAAGTGCCAGTCATACCACAGCCATGCCAGCAAGTCTAAGACATTAGGGTTCATTTTCTTCAATTTACTGTACATGGAGTATCTTGCTGGCACATTATGGCTTCCAATAGTCCAGCTGACTGGCTGGCTGCCCTACATATTGATACACATTGACACATTTTATGTCAAATTTAATTTTATGAGGAAAATAATAAACGAGTGTAAAATTAGCCTAGACAGAGTCTTGAGTATTGAACATAGCAATATAATCATATTAATAGTTCATCACACATATACACGCCTGTCTACTGGTCTTCTGCATATTAACACAACATTATTCATTATTCAATATGTACAAAATGAGCCATGTTGTGTCCTGCATCATATTGCTTATGTAAGTTCTGCACTTGGGCATTGTGGGCATCCACACGTGTTCTAGCCACGTAGCACTTTCTGTTGTCTCACTCCTAATTTTGTGTGGAAGGAAAATCATCTCTTGCACCTGTGATGGATAATATATGTTGTGTAATACCTCCCCCCTCCTGTTTTAAATCCTGCCACTTTAATTGCACATGACCAACCTCAGGACTTTCCGTGTCATTGTCTGTGTACATCAAGCCTTGTTTTGCCTAGCTCTGTTTGTGTTATCATGGAGTGCCATGATGAAATGTTCCGCACAAATTTGCTCCACTTTGCTTTGCAATGCCCATTGCTGTTTTGCGCTGCATTAGAAAATCAGAACCTGACCATAAAGAGGTGATTGCATGGGACAGAGGGAATGAAGTTTAAAGACAGCTAGGTGATGAGCTGCTACATGTGCTTAAGAGATGAGCAATATATCTAAACTCAGGTCCTGCATACAGAGACAGAGGTACAACAGACCATGGTGACAGATCAGATTAAGAGAAAAGGACTGAATACCTTGAGGGATGAATAGAACATACTGTAGGTCTATGAAAAACAAGACAGAGCAATGACATTCTTTTTTCCATCAAATATAGTCACAATATTCCACAAAGAACCCCATTTGGGAAAAGTTATCCTCAGTTGATTTTTTTTCTTACATATAGCAAAGTAATAATAAAAGCATGTGTAAGATTAGAGCTATTGTCAACTTTCAATCAGAGCAAATGTCTGAATCCAAATATCCAGTGCCCAGCATCATTGGGCGAAGGCAGGGTATACCCTGGACAAGTCGTCAGTTCATTGCAGGGTTGGTATATAGAGACAAACAAGCATCACACCTACAGTTTATTTAGAGTGACCAATTAGCTTAACCCCCTGTTTGCAAGTTTTTGGACTGTGGGAGGAAGCCAGAGTACCCGGAGAAAACCCACACTGACACAGGGAGAACATGCACACTCCGCACAGAAAGGCCTTAAAATTATTTTTATGATAATTAATATTATTTGTCATCATTTGTCATTAGTTGACTTGACCTCACACTCTCCATGCCATCACTGCACCAAACTTTTACTGTTACATGATGTGGTTCAGTCACATAAGAGGAGTGGTATTCTTTCTTCAGGTGCTCTGTGTTCAGGTAGCAGAACTGAATTATAGTGAAAGAAACATGGCTTTGCTCTTCCTCAGGATAAGGCTGAGTTTTCTAATTCTTTCCTGTGTTTGATATGAGGTGGCAGAGACTTTAGAGCAATAACAAAGAAAAGGTTATGCACTGTGCTTCATCGTGTGCCACTGTTTATCTGAGGCAGGTAGAATGGCTTCAAGATTGTCGTCAATGTTCATATAAACATGTAACCTTTAACTTTATCAATGAACACCACCATTTTTGATAAGACTACAGTTATAGTAGCTCTCTGGTGTGACTGACACTGGATTCTCATTATTTCATAAATTTTAGAATATAAAATACACAATATGATTATCAACTGTACACACATCTGAAATTGGCAAACAGACTTTTAGGTGAGCCCTCACAAGCTCACTCTGGGGAAAAAAAATCAACTGTAGACTTTGGTTTCCTCCACCCAAACATACATCTCATCATGTCAAATCCCTTATAGTCCCAACAGCATTATCACTAGGGCAAATTTATCAGTGACTTTACTTTTAATGGAACAATTCAGTCATTTTCACTTGGCCTTTCACATCTTATCGAGACTCACGAGATAGCCATTTGCGTTGCTGGCCGATTATGCTAAGGCTTCCTTTAACTCTTCCCCTCGTGATGCAAGTTCTACATCACTTTGGTCAAGTTTAGGCATACAACATTTAACAAAATCACACAAACTACATGGTTATGTTTAAGAAAAATCTGTAAGTTTTGGTTACATATTAGAAAGTATATAACAGTATGTTATCTGTTTAAATCACCAAAATGACATGGCCAACTGTACATTGTTTGAACTTCAATCACTGGATGGGATGATATTTGATATGCACAACAAAACATCTTACAAGCTGAAATTGAGAACAGGCCGCATTATCTACTCATCCTTACTCTAAAAGGCAGGTGAAATTCGCTACCTTCAGACAAAACATTTATGGACTTTCAACAGCACAGTGTTGCACGACATTCTTCAGAATCTCAGGACTACATGGAATAATTTAATGTGCTTCATGTTTGCCTTATCAATATAAATGAGCTGGTTCTCATATCAGACCTGACTGATAAAAATTAAATGAGAGAAAGTAGGAATTTTTCCAATTTCTTACCATTGTAGGTGCACTTTATAAAACAGCAGAATCTTAAATACATTTTTTTTGTACTAGTGAACATTTGCACATTGTTATATGGAAGAAGCCTGCAGTGTAATTTATTGCATATCTGAAAAGGGCTTTAGTTGGCCAAATGGGGTGGGGCCTTAATATGTTATACGTGTTACTGAATGTTTAGTCAGAACATTATGCAAATTGTAAAGGCCATGGGAAAGACGCGATTAGACATGAATTTGACACTGGAATTATTTAGATTTTTGTTTTTGAAAGATCTACATGTTTAGGCCTCCTGACAGTCTTGCAGCCCTGGGGCAGCTCTGGCGTTAGGTTATTGGAAATCTGGTCTTGTTTCAAAGTAAGCCTCTTATGATGTTTAATTAGCAGGATATGTAATGTGTTGAACATAAGATAATTATGTGTTACGATCCTCTACATGAATCAAGTTATTCCTCTTTATGTTTACAGCTCCCTCTTCTGAAACACTTTTTTATAAATGAATATTACTGAACATAAAATCAAACTAATCAGATGAAGGTGTAATTTAGCCTATGACTCCTAATTATGTCTAAACATATGGGAAATTGGACTGAGTAAGTGGTTCTGCCAGCTGCACGGTTGTGATAGTATTTAGCCACTTGGGGGCAGACATGTGCCACATATTATAAATAGCCTGGCGAAATCAGATGGAGGCGATAGAAAAATCATCAGTATGTGTCAGGATTTTGGAAGCTGGAGAAATTATCAAGCAGGCAGAAAATGCATCTTGTAAACCAAAGGCAAGATAAATATGCGATGAAAAACTGTCGCCTTCATTCATTCTTCCTTTTCTAACTCTGACCACGCACAAATCAACGATGTCTAACCTATGTTATTTAATACCTAATGCGAAATGCTGTATCAGCTGTGACATCATTTCTTGATATGTTGCCAGAAAGACGGCATGCTTGATATGATGATTTCAATTTTTATCTCCCTCGTGAAATTAGTTCCTTCAATTCATTTATTTTTGATTAATAATCTTAATTTTAATACAATTTTATGTCGAAAGGCTAAATATACGTTTAGCTGCTTCAAGGTCATACATAAAGTTGCAGGTATTGCAGTTCTTCAATCCTAAACTCATTTTTTAACTAAAGTGTGTTTAATAAAAGTAAAAGCCACCCAAGTGTACTAAGCGTGGAGGATTTTTCTACCCTCGGCCTTAGATACAACTTAATTAACATGGTTACACTGCACTACCCACAAACATTGCTGGGCTGTTCTTTTAGTAGTGGGACAGAAGTGCAAAGGGCTACGAGTTCTCCCCAGTTTTGTGTGTTTTTAAATAAAGGGAGAAAACATTTTCTAAATAGATGTAGCATCATGCATGGAAGCACTGAACTATTGAAACATGATAGGGCATTCCTCAGGTAATAGTGTTTGTCTCCGCAGTTGAAAAAAACCCCTGCAATATTTCTGTGCTTGCTTTAATTTTCTAATATGTCTCTTATTCGGAAATAAATTGCCATGAAAATGACATATTGTAGGGGGTGCTCTTGTGGTGATGCCATCAAATGATTACCCTACCATTCCAAAACACACAAAGTCATTGGGTGAACTATTCATTTCAGAAAACAGACGCATCAAATTTATTAAGGAGATATATAAAAGAAGCATTGTTTGACATTACTAGTGTATGGAAAAACTGTTTTAAGATTTTGATCATTGTTTCCCCGTTCTGTGTTTGCAAAGGTGTGTTCAGACTGAACTAAGAGCTTATTTTAGTACAATTTGAGATGACCTGTAGTGAAAGTTAAAAATCTTTGAATTTACCTCTGTTGAGCCCATTTTGAACACTAAGGGCTAAGTCACAAAAGACTTGCTTTTGCAGCTGATAAATCTGCATGAACAACCAATTTAAAAAT
>KV751381.1:1441804-1453937 GCA_001698575.1 Mola mola | reverse complement strand
AACTACTAAAGTTATTTTTTTGTTGTGAATTCGGAGCTCCATCTTTAGATTTTCATTTTCTTTTGTTTTGTTTTCTTCCATTTATCCGGGTCTTGGAAACACCAGTCAAGAAATATAATCTCTCCTTGTCCTGGGTCTGCCCTGGAGTCTTTTCCCTGATGGGCATACCCAAAACACCATCTACTCGAACCACCTTAACTGGCTGCTCTCGATGTGGAGGAGCAGTGGTCCTAATCTGAGCTCCTCCAGGATGTCCAAGCTCCTCACCCTATCTTTAAGACTGACCCCAGCCACCCTGCGGAGAAAACTAATTTTGGCCGCTTGTATATGCAGTCTCAACCTTTTGGTCACTACCAAGAGCTCATGACCATAGGTGAGGGTTGGAACATAGATTGACTGGTAAATTGAGGGCTTTGCACTCTGGCTCAACACTCTTTGCCTCAAAGGACTGGTTCAGTGTCCACATCACTGCTGATGGTCTCCCGATCTGTCTGTCAATCTCCAGCTCCATTTTTCCCTCATTCGTGAAGAAAACCCGGGGACACATGAACTCCTCCACTTGGGGCAGCAACTCTTCCCCGACCCCGAGTGGGCAATCCACCTTTTTCCGGCTGAGAACCATGACCCAGATTTAGAGGAGCTGAAAATAAAAATAAAAGTAGAAAAATATAGGCAATTTTAAAAATCTAACAATATATGTAGTTGTGCAGAGAGTGCAGAGCTTAGTGCAGGCAGGAGGAGGTGAAGGATTTTAACAGGTAAAGGGTCTAGTGTCTAATAACAGAGGTGTTGAAAAGTATGATGCACTGGGGAGGAACAACATCCTGTATTGTTCCTTGTAGCAGTGGGGTTGGATCAGTCATTTGCTGAAGCTGAAGAGGCAGGTGAAGAGGAAGGGGGACAGCACAGTTCCCTGGGGGACCCGGATGTTGCAGATCAGACGTTCAGACACACAGTACTGTAATCTTACAAACTGCGGTCTGCCCGTCAGGTAGTTCACACTGGGAAATGAAGGAGCGACAACCTGTTCAGGGCTAGAAAGGTGGAGAGAGTGCAAACTCAGAATAAGAAGCAGGAGGCTCAGCCGCAGCTTCTGAACCCTTAGGAGCTATTGGAGAAGCAGACGGTTGCTGCAGTTGATCAATGACGAGATTTAATTTTTCCGTCAATGTCGCGCACGTCGATTCACTGCGTATTACTGCTTCTAACATTTCCTGGCAAACAAACGCCAGTTGCTCCTCTAGCCAGTGGAGACGTGTGCCTCACGCCTTCAGGGCTGAGGGAACTGGGTCTGACTCTGCTGGATCCATTTCTGGCCAGATTGTACTATCAGGTACCAGGTCCTGGGGATCCAATAATGCAGAGACACACAGGGAGCTTTCTAAATCGGTAGTTGTTTTAATAATAAAGGTCACACCCAGGAATTCAAATTATGCAAAGGTACAGATAAGGATAAGGCAAAATCAGTAATCGAAACGCAGAATACAGATCGGACACAAGGAGATTTACACAGAATAACCGCTGGACTGCTCAATAGAAAGACAAGACAATCTGGCACAGGAGGAAGGGAACACGGGGGTTAAATACACGAGGGAGAGGTAGACAATTGGACACAGGTGAGACACATTAGGGAGAGGGAGTAATCAAACACACCTGAGGGACAACACTTGACAGGACATGGGGAGTAAAACACAAAATGAACTTCAAAGTAAAACAGGAAACACCGAATGACCCTAACAGACAGACACTTGACACTAGCAGACCCTGACAAGCTGCCACATTAGGTTTTATTCATCATCCCCTGGCTTGGGTGCCATTCAGAGTACTCTATTCAAATTAGCCAACTCAACTCCATGAAGTGGCATGCTCCATGCAGTACTTGACATGTATTGCAGAGTGACAGACCCCTGTAGGCTTTCTTTAAATATGGCTACCAGCACCATTTCTGCTGTTCCACTGCTAGACATCTTTTAATTGCAGCCTCCTCTTCCTCACAGCATGACTGTGTGGGAGGGAGGGGAAATGAAGAAAGGCAGATAGAGAGGCAGTGAGGAAGAAATGTTTTGTCTTTTATCATTGCCTCATTTTCAATGGCTATTCAAACAAGCAATCAGAAAAGGAACTGCAAGATTTGTAATTTATTTCTTTCATCTACATTAATAGATTTTGCAGCAAGACTAGTGTCTTCACCATTCCTCTTCAGACGTTCCTCCTCTGTTAACGAGCTATACAGCTGAGTACTTGTTTTCCACTGTTAACCTGACAGAAAAAAACAGTGTAACTGTCCTCACTGTCCGACTGAACAGTTTACCCATTCTTTCATTTGAAAAGGAGGTGAAAGAGACTTTTAATACTAAGCCCTGCAGCCTTACAGCACTATGTTAAAACTTCTGCATCCTTTACTTGTTTGCAGCAAATCAGAATGCAATAAATTTAGAATTTTTTAAGGGATTAAAACCATTTCTTTTTGATAATTTTGGGGACTTTTCCACTTTGTAATTAATATCAATTTATTGCTCGAAATCCATTGGGGTAAGCGAATCAGTCCTGACCTCATCCCACTGTGGGCACGGCTCTAAAGGCTAGAAAAACGAGCTTGTGACCAGAGAGTCACCAGTTCAATCCCCTGGACTGGCAGGTCCAGGGACAGGTGAGACTGTGGTTGTAGTGTACTGGGTACCCTACAAGTGTGAATGTGATTAGGGCATTCCTAGAAAAGAGAGTCTGTCTCTTTCTGGATAAATAAAGGTAAAAAAAAGGCCTGTAATGTTGTTTAAAATTTTTATGTAGGATGAAAACTGTGGGGTCTGGTGGTTTGCAACTCAAAAGGGAAGGAGAACCTTCCTCACCCACAAAATCAATGTATTGATGTATGATGTGTAAAAGGTTTCTAACATTATTTTCAAACCCATATCAATGACAGCAAATTCCAGATTGGCAATGTCTTTGGTTATCTCCCGCCTCCTCTCTTCAATCATCACTAACATTTAACCCCTTTTACTATGCACTTTAAAAGACGCAATAGCAACATTAAATCCTTCATCGACTTCTTAACATTTCTGCTAGATTACTTGAGAGGTCTTTCATAGTGTTGGTCCCTCTATTTTATTGTTTGTCCTCTGGCTGTGTATCAAGCATAAAGTAATGCACTAAGTAACCAAGTAACCAAGTCTTGATTCCACAGATTCAATTAATTTTAGATCCATTTCCAAATTGGCGTTTTTATGAAAAATCTTGGCGAAAACTACTTTTGGTTTCTGCCCACATCATAGCGCCAAATCTACTCTCAATAAATAATAAATTATCTTCTACTTAGAGCTGATGCTGGTGACTCTTCAATTTTAATAGTTTGATTTGATTTGAGCTCTGCATTTGGCAGTGTGGATCATGCTATCTTATTAGAAGACCTTGAATATGGCTGGGCATGAGGGATATTGTTCCCAGTGGTTTTACATTGTACTGTATCTAACAAGCAAGACATTTTCTGCATGTACTGTATAATGCATCCTCTAGAATGGTCTCTCTGACTTGACCAGACCTCCTTTGGCATTTTGATGTTCAGCATACACATGCTACCACTGGGACAAGTAACAAATGCAAAATTCAGCAACATTGTTATGCTGTTTTATCTTGTGGGCAGCCCTTGAGAGGGACATCAATCCTTTTAGCCTCTCTCTTAGCCTCTTGGTTTGAATAAACAATTCACATATTCAGTTGGTTCAAACTGCAACTCTTTGGCTTTCAACAAGAGGACAAGAGATCATATCAACCTTGTTTTAGGTTTGGTTCACTAGGTAATGGTAAGTTTTAGAACAGATTTTATTCATCACCTTTACAGACTCTCAGTGTAATTGTTGAGGTCTTGCTCTTTCCTATGAGCAGGTATGCAGCCTTAGCTCCTGCTGGCTGTCCCAACTCCTGGTTGAAGAAAAAGGTCCCCAGGTTTTTGCAGTCAGGGCTCCTTGTCTCTGGAACACCCTGCACAAAGAACTACGGCTTGCAGATTTTATGACGTCTTTTAAATCACTTCTTAAAATGTTTCTTTTCATAAATGTTTCTTATTCATTACAGCATACTGCCCTGTACTGACAGGTAGACCAATGACAAAGTTGGATTAGGACTTTTCAGTACTGGTTATTGAAGCCAGAAAATATTCTTGGTACAAACACAAAAGCCGCAAACGGTAGAAATGCCACAATAAAAGACATTTTAAAAATTGCCACTTATGCGCTATTGTCCACCAACCTCCATGACCACAGGAAAAAAATCAATTTATCACTAATTTCACTCTCACATTGGAAATGACATTCATAATAAGTTCTACAGTAGCACCCCTGACAATAGGGCAAGGAGACTTCAACATAACTGTTATAAAGCTGAGTATTGGAATATTGGTATAATGTAGAGCCTTCCTGTTTTTTTTTTTCTCCTTCCGACCGTGTCGTACTTGTGTGTGCTCTTTTCTGTCACAGATGTACTATTGCCATGACTACACTCTCAACACTACTGTACTGCTATCCTGTAAACATGGGGCTGGACTAATAAATGAACTTGATATTGAGTCTATGATCAATTTGCTGTCTCCTCTTGTTAATAATCTGAAAATTAAAGTGTTTCCAAAACAAATAAACATCACAGTAAAATGCATATAATAATCCTATAAAAATCCTAAAGACATAATGTTCCTATGTTACAAAAGAGGCTATTCACCATAGACTTTATCGAGAGAATTTTTTTCATTTTTTACAGAACTCCATTGATACCAGTTCACTAAACTTTTTAGGCAAACTTACTATGCAACTGATAATTCTGTAGGATTTCCTTGTATTAGTTACTAGCAGATCCTTTAGTTATTATACATCATTTGGGCTCTCTGACAAAAGCAAATTAAGTGAACAGCAGGGGTATATGTCTATAAAGATTCTCAGTCATCCAGGTCATGGTAGTTGAGGTGTTTTGGCTAAAGGCAGCTAGACTTCTTGTATTTTCTGACTCTCATCCAAGAGCCTTTTCAGTTCTAAATTTCTGGTAGGGAGTCCCCAGAATTTAACCTTGTGGAGGATCCTTCTCACTCAGGGTAGTGGGCAAAGGGTACAAAGCCCCACCCCCAATCTGTGTGACCCAGATCCACCCCACATCAGTTGGGTTGTCACTCCCCCTGGTCATCATGTGAGTCGCTGACCTTAGAATCAACTTCACCCCGGAACAAATTCGTAACTTTTTGGACCTCTGCCTATCCACCACCTACTTGAATTACAACGAAGATTTCTGCATACCGAAGCATGGCTGCGCCATGGGTTCCCCAGTGTCTCCTATTGTGGCCAACCTCTACACGGAGGAATAGGAAAGTAGGGCACTGAGCTCCTTCAAAGCAACAACACAGACCCATTGGTTTAGATATGTGGATGACACCTGTGTCAAGATAGAAACCCAAGGGGTTGAAGCCTTCACAAACACCTTAACTCAGTAGACATTAACATCACGTTCACAAGGGAGGACATGAAAGAGAACAGGCTGCCTTTTCTGGACTGTGCGATACACCTTGAAAAGGACAGAGGGCTCAACTTTGAAGTCTACTGGAAACCTACTCACACAGACCAGTACCTGCTCTTCAACTCTCACCACCCTTTGGAACACAAGCTGGGAGTTATCAGAACCCTACATCACCGGGCTGAAAATGTTCCCACAAGGACAGAGGGGAAGTCTAAGGAACACAAACACATCAAGACAGCATTAAAAACCTGTGGATACCCTAACTGAGCGTATGTCAAATCTACTAAGCGCTCCAGGAACAAAACTCCGACAACACAGGAAGAGGAGAGGAACAAACGCCACAACGTTGTCATTCCATATGTGGCTGGGGTGTCAGAGAAATTCAAAAGAATTTTCTCTAAGCATATAATCCCAGTTCACTTCAGACCCTGCAACACTCTGAGACAGAAACTGGTTCACCCTAAGGACAAAACTTCCGGATACAAACTTAACAATGTTTTCTATGCATTCCAGTCCAGTGAGGAGTACGCAAACTTTTATATCGGGGAGACCAAACACCCTCTCCACAAACGCATGGCTCAACTCCGGAGAGCCAGCTCCTCTGGCCAGGACTCAGCAGTACATTTTGCTGATGCACAATGATTAAATTTCTTTATTTCGCTTTAGAAGAAAGAAAAAGTCAAGGTCAAACTTTGTCGTAATAAGTCAGTCACAGTTGTCTGGGGAATTGCTGTGCTGCCACGCTCTTGTTTAAGTGCCCAGCTGGAGTGACTTGAGAGTCTAGTATCACACCTAGTGGTAAAATTAAGCATATCAGTCCAGATTGAGAATCTTCACGTAGACCCGACAATATGAATGCACATGTAAAACAGCTATCTGCCAAAGTGTCTCACTGTTGCCAAACCAGCTCCTTGATGTCTTTTCTAGACATTGAGGAGTCCATTTCCGCGTAGCAACGAAGAACTAACTTGTAATCAAGCAGAAACTGCCTCACTGAGATGAAAAATCTGAGACAGACCAAAGACAGCAGCTATCAGCCATACACGAACGCGTCAGTCTTCATTTTCTGTAGTCGAGCAGACGTGGCGCTCTCTCTGTTCGGCTGGGGAGAGACTGTACTCCGGCACGCTGCTGCGAGTAAAAGCTGAGCAGACGTTATTGCGTCAGAGTGATTCCAGGGAACGTGTTAAAATTGACACTCCGCTTGGAGTCATTCTTCTTGGTGTCAGGAGAGCGAAAAGCCAGGCTGCGGCGTTATTTCCGCTTCGGGGAGTCTGTTGTATTCCTGCAGCTCTGGAGCTCACGATAGTGTGTTTGTGAGGGCAAAACCATTCACAAGTGCATTTGTGTTCATATACAGTAGATAATGTGTTGGTGCGGTGGACATTGAAGACATGATGTGAGCGTCTGTGCTCGTAGAACAAAAGGTGTCCTGGTGTAAATAGCTGATCTACAAGCTGTAATAAGGGAGAGAGTAGTGATCTCAGTTAAGGAGAACTATCCAGACAAGTACGCAGCCGGTTCCACATTGTTGTTCTGTCCGTCCTCAATGGCCTTGTTCTTCTCACTCAACGACAGATCAGATGACTCTGAGTCCACAGCGGCATTTCTTGACCTATTGAGCAAAGAAAACTCTCACTCATTACTGTCTGTGAAGATTCACAGTCATCCAGGTCATAGTAGTCCTAGTGTTTCATCTGAAGACAACTGGACTTCTTGTAATTACTTGGAGATGTTTCATCTCTCATCCAAGAAGCTTCTTCAGTTCTAGATTTCTGGTAGGGAGTCCCCAGAATTTAACCTTGTGGAGGATCCTTCTCACTCAGGGTAGTGGGCAAAGGGTACAAAGCCCCACCCCCAATCTGTGTGACCCAGATCCACCCCACATCAGTTGGGTTGTCACTCCCCCTGGTCATCATGTGAGTCGCTGACCTTAGAATCAACTTCACCCCGGAACAAATTCGTAACTTTTTGGACCTCTGCCTATCCACCACCTACTTGAATTACAACGAAGATTTCTGCATACCGAAGCATGGCTGCGCCATGGGTTCCCCAGTGTCTCCTATTGTGGCCAACCTCTACACGGAGGAATAGGAAAGTAGGGCACTGAGCTCCTTCAAAGCAACAACACAGACCCATTGGTTTAGATATGTGGATGACACCTGTGTCAAGATAGAAACCCAAGGGGTTGAAGCCTTCACAAACACCTTAACTCAGTAGACATTAACATCACGTTCACAAGGGAGGACATGAAAGAGAACAGGCTGCCTTTTCTGGACTGTGCGATACACCTTGAAAAGGACAGAGGGCTCAACTTTGAAGTCTACTGGAAACCTACTCACACAGACCAGTACCTGCTCTTCAACTCTCACCACCCTTTGGAACACAAGCTGGGAGTTATCAGAACCCTACATCACCGGGCTGAAAATGTTCCCACAAGGACAGAGGGGAAGTCTAAGGAACACAAACACATCAAGACAGCATTAAAAACCTGTGGATACCCTAACTGAGCGTATGTCAAATCTACTAAGCGCTCCAGGAACAAAACTCCGACAACACAGGAAGAGGAGAGGAACAAACGCCACAACGTTGTCATTCCATATGTGGCTGGGGTGTCAGAGAAATTCAAAAGAATTTTCTCTAAGCATATAATCCCAGTTCACTTCAGACCCTGCAACACTCTGAGACAGAAACTGGTTCACCCTAAGGACAAAACTTCCGGATACAAACTTAACAATGTTTTCTATGCATTCCAGTCCAGTGAGGAGTACGCAAACTTTTATATCGGGGAGACCAAACAACCTCTCCACAGACGCATGGCTCAACTCCGGAGAGCCAGCTCCTCTGGCCAGGACTCAGCAGTACACTTACATTTAAAGGAGAAGAGACAGTCCTTTGAAGATGAGAATGTGAGTGTAGTTTGCCTGAGTGAAGCTTGTAGCTCCTCTCAGCTGATGTGAGGGTTCCTGAACTATTGTCGATCACTCTAATCCTGCCGTCCTGATGCTGGTAAAGAACAGCTCCAAATCCTTTATCTGATGCGTCTGATCTGATCTATGCAGCACAAAAGGCAACTCAAAGTCTGGATAAGCGAGAACAGGGGGTTCATTAGCTGGTCTATTAGCTTGCACAGGGTCTGCTGACGCTTCTCAGTCCATTCAATGGGAATTCCGTATGGTAACTGTGCACTCTGTCCCCTCTTTGACCTGCGTTTCTCCTGAGACTGCTGTTCCTGGTTTCTCTTTGGCTGCAGGAGCTCATAGATGGGTTTTTCCACTGTGGAGAAATCTTTAATAAATGAATGCTAATAGCTCAAAAACCCAACAGTTCTCAGGATATCTCCAATAGTAGTTGGTATTTTGTCTTTCAGGGCGTACACCGCCTCCAGGTCGTTAGGATCTATGTGGATGCCCTCGGTCAAGACCAAACGACCAACGTATCTCAATTCTTGTTTGAACAAGTCATGTTTTGTGGGCCGGGGTTTCACTCCATGACTCTGCAAGGCTTTTAGGACCTTTCATAGCCCTTCAACATGGTCCTTTGATGTCTTGGCATAGCACAGTATATCGTCTAAATAGGGGATACAACACTCATCTCTCAAGGGGGTGAGCATGTCTTCCATATTGCGTTCAAACGCAGCAGGTTTGTTAACCCAAAAGGTATTCGAACCCACTCAAACAGACCCCAAGGGTGATAAATGCATTCAAGTGGCGTGACCCTTCAGCTATGAACCCTTGGCGGTATGCCTTCTTCTGGTCTAAAATGGAGAACCAACTATACCCACCGAAGGTGTCTGTGAGGTCTTGGATGGTGGTCTGAAACTGTGCGCTGGCTCAAGAGACGGTAATCTATACAGAGTCTGAGTGTGCCATCTTTTTTGCGCACACAGATGACAGGTGCTGCGTAAGGGGACTTAAGACTTCACAATCCACCGTTTGGCAAGTAGATCCTCAATATACTCCTTTACATCCTTATACAGAGGTTTTGGGATAGAAGCATAGGACTTCTGAACGGAGTAATTGTTATTTAGTATGATGGACATTTATTGGCAATTCTCTGCTGGTCATCACTTAAGTGGCTGATAACAACTGGTGGGTCCCACTTTTTTACCACACAACCCCTTTTCTCCCGCTGCGATGTAGGGAAGACATTCTTATTGACTTCCTGGGAGGCGCTTGGCTTTGGGTCCCCCTCATCAGTCTGTACAATTTCAACAACTGGCTCAATGCTCCCCAGCACTGTTCTACAGGACAGGGTCACTTCATGCTTAGTGTGACGTCGATGGGGACTCTCACATAAGGGACTTTTGCCTGACTGATTGATACCAGGTTATCGCCCACATCCAGCTCTTGTAACTGTGGGTTGCTCTCACTGGGTTCAAAGAGCACAAGTGGGTTCGATGTGTCAAATGTGGAAGGAATTTTACACTTAACATGTCAGACCTCCCCAGCTGGAATAACATCATGTAGCCCCACTCTCAATGCCCTTGGACTGACTTCATTATCGTCGGTGACAGTTGCCTGAACGAAGGTAACTAGAACAGTGGCTTTATCATCTTGGAGGTTTAGGGCACCCCGCAGGAGGCCTAAAATGATCGGTATGATATCAGCGTCATCCTTCGATCCCAGTATCACTTGCTCAATCGCATTGAAACTGATTAGGGGACAGCCCCTTGGCCCACTGCTCACCAGGAAGGTCACTTGTATTGATAAATTTGGGTTACTGTTGCCTGGGAAACTCCCCATCACTCCCACCAAGCCGTCATAAGGCAGAGGTGCACCATTGACAGCCAGTACACTGAGAGCCCATACTTTGTGGTCTGGAAGGTAAGTCTCTACCCATTCACAATTGAGGAGACTAACTTGGACACCTGTGTAAAATAAACAGTCTATTCGTAACTATTACTGGAGCACTTGATGTTATATTATATTATATTTCGTTCCTACCAACTGGGCCCCTCTTTCAGTCTCTCGGTTTGTGAGTTAGGGGTCCACGGAGTAAGTGTTTACATGAGCTTGATTTTCTCGTTGGAGCTCCGGCTCTGTGGGGCTCTGTTGTTCACTGCTGCTTAGTGCACTGACGTCAGCAGACGCATGGCTTGCGTCCTTTGCTTGCCCTCCTTTTAGGCACCCCACTGCCCTGTGACCTTCCTCCTCACATATGAAACAATGGTTACAAGAGCTCGAACCTTTCTCTACACACTTGGGACAACCAAAATGCTTTCCTGTTTGTCTGGTTTTGGTCTTGGGTGGACACACTGGCAGGATTAGTCTAGGGTCTTGGCGGCAGTAAGAGTTCCAACCAATTTAGTAAAGAGCATCAACCTTGGCACTAAATTCTTCAATTACATTACCTTTTTTCTTTGTCTCGCTCTCTGGCTGTTTTTCAGTGATATTGTTATTCTCCAGTTGAGCACTGTGAGCATGGGTGATTTTTTGGCGGGGACAACGTCCCAGTCTTCGCTGTCTCTCGTTCTCTTCACTGCACACTTTGTTCACCTGCCATATCAATACCTCATCTGACACAGAATACTCAGACAAAAGGGGCTTGAGTTCAGAGCGAATTTCACCGTACTTGCGGAGGAGGCCCTGATGAACTGTACGCAGGAAAACATTCTGAACAGTGCGGGTTTCATATTCAATGTCTCTATCAACCTGCTCAGATGACAAACATGACTTAACATTTCAGTGCTCTCGCCCTGTATAGAAATTGCTGGAGGCTCTCATTCTCATGTTTTTTTGTGCTCATCAATTTCTGAAAAAGCTTACTACCGCTTTTCTCACTCAGGTGTGAAAGCAGGAGGCTCTTTAGCTTGCTAAGGGTTAAATCTGTGCTAGTAAACACGACCCTGACATATCCTGGCTTGACAATGCGGAGGATGCCTTGGATGATGTCATCCTCTGCATAATTTGCTCTCAGCCCCTCATCAATATGTTTACACAGCCCATGGTAGCTGATGTCCGATGCACTGACCCCTGTGGACTTTGAATTCTCTATGTTGCAGAAATGAGAGGTCTCTTACAGAAACCATACCATTAGGTCGGTTGTGTTATTGAACTGTGGTGAGATGGTCCTGACCTATAGTCCCTGTGCTAAGATGTGTCGGTTGGGCGGCAGTGGAGGCAGGTGTGTGTTCGGCTGTTATCTTAAACTCGTCTAATTTCCTGCCTAAGGCTTCATAATTAGACATTAACTTTTCATACGCTACTGCTTGTGAATCCGCAGACTCAAAGGATGTGTCAACCAATTTACCATTAACCTGTTGGACTACCTCTGTAAGTGTAGTTATATGCAGGGCAATGACCTCATCAATAACATATTTCAATGATAACAAATGGAATATGCCCTGATCCTCTGAATGAAGCAATGTTTTACAATTCAAGTAAGTACAGAAATAATCATAACAACTCACCTCATCGCCCTTAGACCTTACACTAGAAGAATCAGTACGGGGGGTAATGTTCTCAGCGACCTCGAAGAGCTTGCCTGCGGTCAGCTTGTGACGACATTTCTTTATCTTCCATCTCAGTTCTTTCGGTTCGTTGTCCCCCATTTGTTTCTGGCAATGTCTCACCGCTCAATAATCTTGGACGGGCTGTGTTGCATTCCTCCAACTAGGGTCCCTCTCTCTCTCTGTGGT
>KV751381.1:1385665-1416194 GCA_001698575.1 Mola mola | reverse complement strand
ATATTAAATAAATTAATTATTTAATAAATGTTATTGATTTTAAAATCCCCCTAAAAGTAAAGCCAAAACATCTAAATTGCCCTTACAGTGCTGGCTGGGTTAACCACTGTAAAAATAAACTAGTCGTTTTATCTTTAAGATAAAGATTATCATAATTAAATTGAGATAACTGTATAATGGTTCAGAGTTAACCTAATTTGTCTTTTTGTAAATTCAGTAATCTTACAATATCAAGGCAGCTCATAGTTTTAAGATAGAATTCCAGTAAAGGTCATAAACCTCCTCACCCTTTGTGTTAGTGAATAGGACATGAGTTTAACCAAAAACTCAGCACATCATGCCAAATACATTCCTCCTAAAGATGCCTTTTGTCTTGTTAGTTGCTTATCATTGTGATGTAGGTTCAAATTTTCATCTTAAATTAATTTTGATAATTACCCTCAGCCCACAATGGGGAACAGGGTATTGCGATTTGCAGCCCTGTCTGTTTTTCTGTCTGTCTAGAACTGTAACTCAAACGTTCAACATCTTTTGACTAATAAAATTTACACAAGGTAGGTGTCCAAATCTCGTCAATCCTGTTTGAAGATGATTTTGGTCTGTATTCTAGATTTTTTTTTGCAAGGATTCTTCACCAGTGGAAGATCAAAGACAAGACAAATTGACACATCTTTTACATGTCAGTATTTACTTCCGCAGTACTTACTGTAAATTTAATTAGGTCAAACAAAAGGTCTTATTTAATTTATTGTTTAATACAATAAAAAGTAGGTGAAACATCATGATGATGACAGCGGAGCCCTTGTCAAATTTGAGCAAGTGGGTGTATTGGTGGGAACTTATATTGAATGTGATGACCAGTACTCTTTGTGACCCCAGTATATGATAGCAAACAACAACGTTGTAATGCGAATGCTAACACATAGCATTGGGTCCACTGGGTCTTCTTATAACACAGGTGAATTATTATGTATTACTTTTATATTATCTAATCCTTATCTGTCCCAGTTCTCTTGGATAAGTATTGGATTATGATTACACAATTGTGGTCCTCTAGACTGCAACTGCAGTAAGCATATTGCGTCATTTTCTGTTGTTTTCCGTATCTGATCGCTTTGCTGCACCTTGCTAATTTGGAGTAATCTGGAGGGTTTTTTCAACTACAGTAATTGTTTAACTGTTGTATAGTTATACGTCACACCCTTGTACTTAAGCATTACTCAGCCCGCCCTGATTTTAGTGAGTTTATTGCTAGTATAACAACCGTTCTGTGTCACGCTAACAACTCAAGTAGTTAACTTAGCCTAGCGCACAATGATAGCTTCTCCCTCTCTCTCTCCTGCCCTCTCTTGCTCAGTGTCTCACATGTTTAGTTATTCCTCTGCCTCTTTTAGTGACAATGGTACATGTAATAAGTGCAGATTATTTGCTGCATTGGAGGCGATGCTTAGCGAATTGGAGACTATGATCCGCACCTTGCAAACCTAACCAGTAGTTCCACCAGCTAACTTGCCACCAACCCGTTCACGTTACCAACAGATTCTCCCCCTCAGTGACGCACCCACTGAGAAACCAACTCTAGTAATTGGCAGCTCTATTTTGCGAAACGTGACATTTTCCACACCAGCGGCCATAGTCAAATGCATCCCTGGGGTCAGAGCGGGCGACGTGGAATCAAATTTAAAGCTACTGGCAAAGAGTAAGCGTAAATACAGTAAGATTATAATCCATGTCGGCAGTAACGACGTTCGGATATGCCAGACGGAAGTCATGAAAATTAATGTTGAGTTTGTTTGTGCTTCTGCCAAAACACTGTCGGACTCCATACTTTTCACCAGTCCCGTGCCTAATTTGACCAGTGACGACATGTTTAGCCGCATGTCGTCATTCAACCGCTGGCTGTCGAGCTGGTGTCCAGCAAATGACATTGATTTATTCTGCATTACTGAAACCTGGCTGTCATTATGTAAGCCTTAATGAATCCACTCCTCCCAGTCCCATTAACACTCATATTCCCAGAGCCACTGGCAGAGGAGGTGGAGGTGCAGCCATTTTCAATTCTTTTAATTTAATTAATTAATTAATTCTGTTAATAAACCCTAATCCGATACTAAATCATGGCTCATTTGAAAATCTCATTCTTAGCATTTCCGATCCCACCATGAAAACTCTGCAACCAACTATGTTTGTTATAGTGTATCGAGCACCTGGACCCTACAATGATTTTTATCTGACTTTTCAGAGTTTCTCTCGGCCTTGGTCCTCCTAAGTCACGTATTTGTTACATCCAGGCTGGAGTACTGTAATTCTTTATTTTCAGGCTGCCCTAATAAGATTTTAAAGACTCTTCAATTAATCCAGAATGCAGCAGCACGTGTACTGACAAGAACAAAGATCAGAGACCATATTTCCCCCATACTGGCATTTTATCTTAAAGAGCTCATAGTACCCTACCACCCATCCAGAATCCTACGCTCCCAAGAAGCAGGGTTATTGGTGATACCAAGAATCTCCAAAAGTAGAATGGGAGGCAGAGCCTTCAGCTATCAAGCACCTCTCCTGTGGAACCATCTTCCAGTGTCGGTGCAGGAGGGAGACACACTCTCTGATTTTAAGAGTAGGCTTAAAACCTTCCTTTTTGATAAAATTTATAGTTAAGGCTGTCCTATCTAGCCCTTAGTTATGCTGCTATAGGCTTAAGTTGCCAGGGGAACACTCCATGATACACTGAGCTTCTCTCTTTTCTTCCCCTCTGACTCTATCTCTGCTCCTCTAAATGTCCGTGTCATAACAAAAAATTATACTAACTTTACTTCTTCCCCATAGTCTTTGTGCTTTATGCAGGTTTTCTTGGTTGTGGTGGGAGCTGCTGCTGTGGTTCTGCCTGATGCCTACTGCTCACATTAGGACAGGAGATCTTGTGATTGGATTACAATAACTCCTGGACCAGTAGACTTCACCTGCTTCTTGATCAATAGACTCCATATATGTCTGGATTTATAGATTCCACATTCTCTTGGGTTTATGAATTTCATAAGCAACACACACACGGTCCCTGGATACTGGACCACTATGACTCTTGAACCAACAGACTTCACCTGCTTCTGCGTCAAGAGAATTCTCATAAATCTTTTCTGTGTTCTGTACAAGTGACATCTATTGCACGTCTGTCTGTCCTAGGAAGAAGGATCCCTCCTCTGTGGTTCTTCCTGAGATTTCTTAATTTCCATGTTTATAGTTTTTTAAGTTTTTCCTCACCTAGTTTGAGGGTCTAAGGGCAGAAAGTGTCACATCTGTACTTGTGAAAGCCCAGTGAGATAATGTGTAATTTGTGATTTTGGGCTATACAAATAAATTTTGATATTATTTGATTTGCTTTTGGTCAGTATTATTGTTGTGGTCTTTATTTGCGTAAAAATGCACATTTACAATTTCTCCAGTTTCTTATTAAATAGCCTTTAGATGTATTTATTATTTCTTTTAAAACTTTGGTGAAAATTTGTCTATTTGTCTGTTTCAGAGGTGAAAGCAACATTCTCTCAAAACTCCAGAACATTCATGTTGTAATTTGGAATTAGGCATGAGATACTATCGAATTCTGAAAACATTGATGACATGCCCTTTAACATTAAATCTTAATAATTTCATAAATTATTTCACTTTTTTTCATGTAATCAACTATTAGCTATTAATATTATACACCTTAGAAAGTCAGTACATTAAGGTGAATGGAGGAAATATATTTGTCAGGCAAAATGCTGTTGACAATGATTAAACTCTTGAATTCAAGGAAAATGTGTGTGTGTGTGTGTGTGTGTGTGTGTGTGTCTGCGTATCTGGAATATGTCAGTAGTTGTGAATATATTTGTATATAATTTTCTGGCCATATGGATGAATTTTTCATTCTCTTTTTAAACTTTATCCATGTTATTGAGCTGAATCTGTAACATGCAAATATATGCAAGGCCCGACATTTGATCAGCATATTAAATTGAATGATACATTCAGGATGTATCGCGTTGTGCACTTTTATCATGTGCAGCTTAGCCATGGGCTAACTTTTAATTGGCTTGCCAGAGACATGTAAACATCAGCTTGCATGTATAGTGAGCAAATATCAGAAAAGAAGAAATAGAGGCGAAGAGGGGGGAGAGGAGCACGTCCTTTGTAACATTACCATTTTCTAATTTCCTGTCTTTATGCTGAGAGTGCTTTCTTGTTTCCGCACTATGCCCCACTGAGGAGGTAATGGAAACGGTGAGTGAAGACCTCACAGCTGCTTCTTCTCACACAAAATGGCAATAGTGTGGTAAATCCTCACGCCACATATAACAGAAGTCAGTCTGACATGTACCGAGAGCATTAAGTCATTGTCAGTTACATCAAGCATGAGAGTGAAATAAAAATGGTGCAAAAAATGCAAAAAAATGCAAAAAACATTACTTGCAAACTGAACATTTACTGTCTCCGCACTGGAGTACTTTAAACTAATGTTGTGTGTCCCCTGCCTATTTTTTTTATTTTTTTTTTTTTTATAAAAAAAAACATAAAAAAAACATCAACCACCAGACAGCAAATACAACAGAACAGAGACATTGTTTAGATCTCCCTAAATGACCGTCTGCTTCACGTGACTGAAATCATTTGGTCCAAGTTTGAAGCAAGTCCCAAGTCATTTTGGAAGGGGGAAAGTCATAGGTTTTATCAAGTTTTCCATCGAAATCAGTGGAATCTCACATGCACTATCTGGTCTAAAATAGAGAATAGACAAGGTTTGTGGAAATCAAGCATGAGACTCATAAGGAAGCATTTTTACTCCCCTTCTTCTCCCTGTTTCTGCTCTGTACCTCAACCCATTCAAATAGTTGCAGAGCACTTGATCTTGCTTTGCCATGTATAAAGTTGTTGATAATGCTAGAAGAGCAACTTGTTCTGCTGGCACATCTTCCATTGTATCGGCCTTTCACCATCTATGAAGACGTGCATCTACAGTACTTTTTTTAGAACGGCCATGCAGGTATGCATCTTGCCATGCAGAACACCAATAGGAGCACCGTTTCTCTGAAATGACATGGGGTTGACCAAAAAGTACCATCATGGGTTACATTTTAGAAAAAGTAGATTTTAGCTCTAAATACAGAACCTGGAAGAGGTGCAACAGATCTAATCTTTTTTTCAGACCACCTTAATTACAATATTCTCAAAGGTAATAATGGACTGCTAGAGTTAGGCCTATCTCTTTCTTTCTGCTCTTGTCAGTTTGGTGGAATATATAAGTTTGGTTCACATATAAAAGGTTATTTTGTGCAAACCCTTCATGAGAAATGCCTATTTGTAAAAAAGTCTTTACAAAAGACCATTGATGTTTACCTTGTTAAAATTGGACTGCAAAATAATGGCAACTCACCCAACAGATCTGCGTTTAAAAGTAAGACCAAGTCCTGTCAAAAATAAAAGCAACAATCCATTAAATCTGATCAGTGATAGTTTATTAAATCGGCCCTCAGATGTTCAGTCCCTGATATATTCAAATTCAGAATGACAGACAGTTTTTCATAGTCACAAAGCTACATTCTACATGCTGAGATACCTCTTATACTTTTTTTTTAAATTCAAATGTCTGCCACACGAATGATAATATCTCTTCAAGGGTATTTTCAGTAAGATTAAGAGTGAGAATTCTGTGAGTGGCATCTGAAAGAAGAAGACTCTATATGAAGTCTGGAAGCCCTTCAACTCACCTCATTTACTGTATGAATGTTCCAATTCATACTTGTTCCTAACTCACTTTGTCTGAGTGGATGTCTATGTCTATTTATGACTCTTCAGTTTAACCCCTTACCTTGATTTTTGGAGCAATATTCTAATGGACAACACTTGTATGTGTGTCTACAGGGTATGTGGATGGATATGAGTTGAAAACACCAATTTAGATAAGAATGATTCCAGACTTAGTGAACAAAAACTGGCCTAGGCAGTGAAGAAATTGACGCAATAACCTAATGGATTCAACACAGGATTATAGTTAAATGTGTGTGTTGTTTAGGGAAATGAAAGGATTGTTGCTATTAATAAACTGGAAATGAAGAGAACAACAGTCAGAGCTTGGACAATGAAGGGAGGAAAGGAAAATAGGAAAGGAAAGGAAAATAACCAAACTTGGCTACCTTTAAATGTGAAATACATTAGGTCGTTTTTTTTTTTGTTTTTTTTTAAATCAAAAGCTCTTCTATTTACAAACACAGTTGATGGATGCTCACATGCAAGCATTAGGGGGTCACAACACTTGGTAAAGGGCTTCCATAAACATAAAAGCCTTGTTCTTTTCTCCCCAAGTGTCTTGCTGAATGTAAACAGGCCACAAAGAAGTGTTTCCAGATCAAGCTGAGAGCCAGCTTGAGACCCAATATTTGACTGTTGGGGAACTATTGGGGTGCTCTGGCTATGAAAGAGCAGCTTTATGTAAATTTCCACCTCGCAACAAGCTCTCAATTTATGCTACTGCCCTCGGGTTATTTTATGGTAGATGTAAGGAATGGTCTCTCACTTCTTTTGCTTCATCACACTGGAACACTTTTGGTAACATACAAATACGTCAATACTGTGATTTATGTGATGTAAACAGACAGACGTTTTGATTATGAAACAACAAAGACTGGAATAATACATGTCACTTAATCATGTAAAATTAAGAAAAACAAATAATTAAATTCAGTAACATTAAATTTCATCTTTTTTTGGGGGGTTTTACACATACCCAAACCTCTTGGATGGTGTTAAACAGTACCAAATACTATAGACAGTATATCTGTACTTAAATATAATCAAGCATTAGACTGACTCATATGAACTCTTCAACTTCCTTCTGAAAACTTCTACTCATCCACATGATAGCAATGCATTTGCAATTTTTACAATTTGCGACTATTGGGTGCTGCCACTATTTATTACCCAGAACATTGGCACTGGACAAACATGCAACAGGGAGCCAAAGTTATTTGCATTCAACATAATTAGGCTAATTTTGACATTTTTCTCCCTTCCCGATATTTATTTGACTCAACAGTCGTTGCTTTGTGACTAAAGCCATGTCAAATTTCACATCAGATTCATTAAAGGTAATGTTCTGTAAATGTTAATGTAATCCTGGTTTGCAAGACTTTTTCAATATAAACAAATGTCCCTTACTTTCAAGACCTTGCCAAAAGGGTTTGCGCATTGCTAATTAGTCTGACTACTTCCAGATAAACCTCTTTGTGTTGTAGATTAGATGTGGTTTATATATGGTAGATCATTAATTTCAAAATTCGAGTATGTGCAAAACCATATAATCGAGTACTTAAATACTTGCAAAATAAGTTTTATTCTTACATTAAACGATAAAAATGGGAGCACGATACCGAACCAATGATCCACATATGTTTGCTAAATTGTCTACTATAGCCAGCTACATAGTGGCTAGATGCTGTCAGAGCACATTAGAATACTACAGTTTCACTTTTCTGTATATAAAAAGACAACAACGGAAACCAAGAGCAGTTTAAAAAAAAATACAGGCACAAACCTTCACCAAAAAACTCACCACTCCTTGGCATCTGCTTTAAGGTTGCAAGGTCCACTTCTTTGACATATTGTAAATCAGCCTTCAATTCAGCCCCTCTGTCCTTGTACATCTTTTCATTCATGTGGCCTGTACTCTGGACAGCCGTCAGTTTCTCCTTCCATCAAACTTAAAGGCAGCATATCTTCAGTCATCATTTTCATTATTATGAACAGCAGGCTAATCTTCACTACTCTGTTCTCATCACAGCAGCATGTGCTAATAGAGCTAGCAGAGGATGTTATACCCGATTGTCTGTTGATTGACAAAAAGTGACTGGGGTCAGCTATATGCATCTTGAACTTTAGTTGGTATCTTGAAAGCTTTGTAAATTCAGAAAAAAGTTTGTCTGCTCTGGGTGATAAAACAATGAGGCAGGCCATTCATACCACAGAGAATATTTCATTGACATGGCATTTAGCAAACATTTGATGTAGCTTGCTTTAATTGTGCTTGAATTTATGACTCACTCACACAAACACACACATCCTGGCTGCCTTGATCTCTCTACAATTCAATTTCCAAGACATTACTGTAGGAGGCATTCGTTCCTTTTTTTCCTGTCATATCTTTGTTGTTGGGCCCAGCAGATAATAACCAATGTGATCCCTTCTTCAATGTTAAACACACACAGAATCACAAACTGTACGCAAACTCTTCAACATAAATCAACATACCATCCTTATTCCATTTTTGTGACTGAATACTGTATATTATTTCTGGCCCTCACCCTCCGCCTGGGTTTGACAGGAACAGATTGAGCCGGCCTCCGATACTTTTGGTAACTAATGTTATGGGAAATGGAGCGGCACATTTACATTTAATTATTCTAGGATCTTCCTGGCAGTTATTTTATGGTTAGGGTGCAAATGTGTCTTTTAAATTATTGCAGAGACAAAGGACAAGTGTTTAAAAAATGCTTAAAACTTAAAAAAAAAAAAAAAAAAAAAAAATAGTTACTGCACACTGTACTTTTGAGCACGTTACTTATTAGTAACCCTTAGGAAGTCAGGTCAGGCCTCTGTTTTTGTAAGTTACATCAAACTGAAAATCTGAACATTCACAAGTAAAGAAACATGAATTTTAATGTTGTTTTCTCGTCGCTGGCAAGCATGACAAGGTACATTTTCACACTCTGATAAGCAGCAAGGCCTGTTCACACTTCCATCTTCTAGTAAATGATTTGGTTTGATTTTGACTTACAAAGAGTTTAAAAGATGCAGTAACTGAATATTGAATGGTCTTACGCTAAGGGCATTAATCTACTTAGCTGCAAAAGAGAATTGGATTGATAAACTAACAATACTGGTTTGAATCTGATAATGGCAGGGGGAACATTAGGTACTAAGGGGGACTGAACTGGCCACTAAACAATTTAAACATTTAGCTGTTCTGCCCATTCTCTTAAAATAAACTTTCAGTTATGCCTAATTTGGTTAACTGTGTTCATTTTTTTTTTTTTAGAAATTATACTAATGTTCCTGATGCGCTATCACAACAGAAAGCTCACTCCCCCTGCCTATCCAAAAAGCACTCCCAGGCACATGCGCATTTTTGTGTCAGGAGGATTGGATGGAGGAGAGCCTGAATGGGCACATTTTCAATGTTTAGCAACATGTCCTGCACCGGATCGGCCAGAGAAGTTGGGAGAAGTTATGTGTGATAACAGGCTGTGAGAATAATGTTGTCAGTGGCTTTGCTGCTTGTAAACAGTGTCACAAAGTGTTAGCATTTGATAGTCATGAGATAGACGTCGTCTCTGAGGAAACATTTCAAAAACTGCAGTCGTTTAATCATGACCCATGTGTCGGGCCACAGGACCTCTAATGAATAAATAGTAAATAATGCAGGCAAATGTTGCAGGGACTAATGGAATAATCACACTGGTGTCATCTTATGCATAAAAATGTTAAATCGCACAAGTGCTTTAGAGGAGATTTTGAAATATCGTGATATATATATATTATGTATCATGATATAGCCTAAAAATATTACAATATTATTTATAGTCCATATCGCCCAGCCCTACTACAATCTCATTATTTAATGTAAGTTACCCATAACCAAAGCTAAATTTGCAACTGTGCGAATAAATAATAATGAAAGAGGAATTTTAAAAAATGCCAAGGTAGCGAGTGTACAAATACGATAGTTAGAATTTTTAAAAAAGAACAAGAAAAAAACAGACAAAACATGTATATTAATTGTTATTATAAACCTCTAGTTTTGAAGTTTCTCTACAATTTCCCACATACTTTGATGAGCCATAACTTTGTTTCCTTTGATAGCAGATGGAAAAAGCAATGTCCTTCAGTGGTCAATCAATTACAGCCTCTTGTCCTCTTGGCAATTTGGTAGCCCATCAAATTTGTGTCTGCTCCGGAATATACTGGTGCTTGGATGACTAGGGAATCAGAATGCGATTGGAGCATTACTTTAGTTGGTTGTCTTTTGGATATGCCAGGTTATTTGGTTTGACTCACCAATGACGAAGAGGCAACGTTAGGTGTTGGAGGCCTAAGGCAGGAGGCGATGATGTGTCCCAGCTGTGCACAGTCAATGTATCTCCCCTCTTTCACTCTCCGCTGCCGTTCAATAGGAGTGAGACTGGTCTGGCCAATTTGCATCGCTTCTGTCGCTTCACTTGATTGTTCCATCTAGTCAGCTAGAGTCCTTGTTGGAGCCAGAGAAACGGCTCACAGCTGGGGGAGCTGGAGGATGTACTCACCGCTGGGGAATGGGAGAAATCCGGAACTGATCCTGCTGACCCCAAAGTGTCTGATGTTCAGTAAGTCTCTTATCTATATTTGAGGCAAAATTAATGAATGCCTCAAGATCTGCTGGTAGATCTAATGGAACTAAATGGTCCTTTAGAGTTTCAGACAAGCCGTTCAGAAAAGCATGTATAAGCGCAGGTTGATTCCAACCATTGTTGGCTGCTATGGTACGGAACTCAGCTGCGTAATCAATTACTGACCGTCGACCGGAATATTTGTGTAAACGTTTTAAGAAATTCTGGCAAAGAATAACACACAGCCGATCTGCAGCTCCACTTGGCAGTGGCCCAAGATCTGGCTCGACCAGTCAGATAGGAAATTATAAATGCAATCTTAGCTTGGTCCGTGGAAAAGGCGGAAACATTAAACTTAAAATGTAACTCACACTGAGAAATAAAGAAATGGAAATCCCCAGGCTCTCCAGAAAAATATTTCTGGACTAGAGAGACGGAAAGAATACGAGCTGACGGCGGAAACTGTTAACCCAGCCACAGCTTCAGAACTCTTAGGAATTGTTGGCGAAGCAGATGGTTGATCTGAAATCTGCAGTCGATAAGTCAATAAGACAAGATAAGATGTACCTTTATTCATCCCCCTTGGGAGGATTTCAGGTTGACACAGCAATACCGAAGTGAAAGCAACAGTGCGGGGTTAAAAGTACCAAAATAAGTCAACACACAGTATAAGAAAGGATAAATAAAAACTAAAATACTAGTAATTAAAAAAATATACTAAGTATTATGTATAATCTGGCCTCTGTGTATAGACTGTGCAAAGTGCAATGATCTTGAGATTTATAAATAGATAGAGTGTATATGAAGTTTACATACCGAAGAGTGGAATTCTATGTATATAAACAGTTGGACATGTTCAGTATCAGGGTTTTTTCTTCCCTAGAGCGGTGTATGAATTGAGTCCTTAATCTGTGGAGTGGGTGGTGCTGGGAGGTTAAAAAGCAGACAGAATGAAGGAGCCCCCCAAGCGCTTTGAGGCTGGATGGCTGGATGAATCGTGGGCTAAAGGTGCTCCTGAATTTCCGCAGCTCGGCATATAGAGGATGAGAGGGATTGTCCATGATAGCCTTCAGCTTTCCTCTCATCCTCCTCTCAGTCACTAACTCCACACTGTCCAGTTCCATCCCAACCACAGAGCTGGCTTTCCTCACAAGTTTGTTCAGTTTGTTTGCACCACAGCTTCCGATGCTACTACCCCAAAAAATGGCAGCAAAGAAGATGACACTGGTACTTCAGAGTGGTAGAGCCGCCGTAGCAGCTTGGCGTCCTCTAGAGGGCCTCGGTATTCTTTTACCAGTCCAGTTTGTTATTTAGGTGCACCCCAAGGAACTTGTAGGTGTCCACCATCTCCACCCCCTCCCAGTTTATGAAAACAAGTGTTGGATGTCTCTTCCCGCGTCGGAGGTCCACTACCAGCTTTTTGATTTTCCCAATGTTGAGCTGCAAGTGGTTCCTGTCACACCATCCCACAAAGTTCTTGATTAGGTCTCTGTACTCCTCCTCCTTGTTGTCCACAAATCCAGCCAACAATGGAGATGTCATCAAAGAACTTCTGCAGGTGGCATGTCCCAGAGTTGAAGCACAAGTAGGAGGTGTAGAGGATGAACAGAAACAGCAACTGTACAGTTCCCTGGGGTGTTCCACAGCTGCTTGTCACCATGTCTGACAAGCAGCCTTGCAGCCTAACATACTGCGGCCTGTCTGTGAGGTAGTCTGTTTTCCACGCCACCAGGTCCTGTTCCACCTGCATCACCGAGAGCTTCTCAGCCAGACAGACCGGCTGTACAGTGTCAAAAGCATTTGAGAAGTCAAAGAACATAACCCTCACCGTGCTTTGCCGCCTATCCAGGTGCGAATAACTCTGTGAGGCAGGTGGATGATGGCATCCTCCACGCCGATGCCAGACTGACAACTAAACTGCAGTGGGTCCAGGCAGTTGGGTACCAAGGGCCTGAGGTGTTGCATGACCAGTCTCTCGAAGGTTTTCATGACGTGTGACGTTACAGCCACAGGCCTGAAGTCATTTAGACCACTGGGACGACCCTTCTTGGGCACCGGGACTATATAGGAAGACATCAAAAAGATGTGTGAAGACTCCTGCCAGCTGCTCCACACACACTCTGAGCACCCGTCAGTTGATGTAGTCTGGTCTCCTGGCCTTATTGGTCCTGGTCCTGGTGAGTTGCCGTCTCACCTGGCTGGTCTTGAAAATTGGAGGTGTGGAAGGGGGTTGTCCATCATGCTGGGTGTCAGACTGCCGCGCCTGGTAGAAAGGGGAGGGGGGTGCTGTGAAGTGAAGTGGCTGCCAAGCCTCAGTCCTGAGGAGCTACAAGCAGGAGGGTAGCACTGATGTAGGTGAGGGTTGGGGTATCAGAAGGGCTGGAGGTGGGCCTGATCTGTGTTGGTGAGTCAAATCTGTTAAAAAAACAGATTTAGCTCATTCACACATTCCCTAGTCCCCTCCACCACTCCTATGTCTCTTTCCATGCCAGTAATATTTCTCGCCCCCGTCAAAACCTCCTTAGCATTGCCCTGCTGTAGCTTTCCCTCAATCTTGTTGTTTCAACTGAAGGCAACTGGACTTCTTGTAGTTTATTGAAAACACTTCACCTTTCATCCAAGGGGCTTCTTCAGTTCTAGATTTCTGGTAGGGAGTCCCCAGTATTCAACCTTGTGGAGGATCCTTCTCACTCAGGGTAGTGGGCAAAGGGTACAAAGCCCCGCCCCCAATCTGTGTGACCCAGATCCAGCCCCCATCAGTTGGGTTGTCACTCCCCCCGGTCATCATGTTAGTCACTGGTATCACATGACCCAAGTGTGAACTGTGGTTAAGTTTCCTAGGGAGGGATTTCAAAATTGCATTGTATGTGGCAGGCAGTTGATGTCTGAGACCTCCTCCTCTGTTCAGTGATGGCTGTTCAAGCTTGACATAGATGGCCTCCTTTACTCCTCTCTCAAATCATCTATCCTCCCTGTCCAGCACATGCACGTTCTCATCCTCAAAGGAATGTCCCTTCTCCTTTAAATGTAAATGGACTTCTGAGTCCTGGCCGGAGGAGCTGGCTCTCCGGTGTTGAGCCATGCGTTTGTGGAGAGGTTGTTTGGTCTCCTCGATATAAAGGTCTGTGCACTCCTCACTGCACTGGACTGCATAAACAACATTGTTAAGTTTTTGTCTGCAAATTTTGTCCTTGCACTAGTGAACTAGTTTCTGTCTCAGAGTGTTGCAGGGTCTGAAGTGAACTGGGATGTTATGCTTAGAAAAAATTTCTTCTGAATTTCTCTGAAAACCCAGTCACATACAGAATGACAACATTGTGGCGTTTGTTCCTCTTCTCTTCCTGTGTTGTCGGGGTGTTCTTCCTGTAGCGCTTAGTGGATTTGACATACGCTCAGTTAGGGTATTCACAGGTTTTTAATGCTGTCTTGATGTGTTTGTGTTGCCTAGATTTCCCCTCTGTCCATGGGGGAACATTTTCAGCCTGGTGATGTAGGGTTCTGATAACTTCCAGCTTGTGTTCCAAAGGGTGGTGAGAGTTGAAGAGCAGGTACTAGTCTCTGTGAGTAGGTTTCCGGTATACTTCAATGTTGAGCCCTCCGTCCTTTTCAAGGTGAATCGCACAGTCCAGGAAAGGCAGCCTGTTCTCTTTCATATCCTCCCTTGTGAGCTTGATGTTGCTGTCTATTGAGTTAAGGTGTTCCGTGAAGTCTTCTACCTCTTGGGTTTTGATCTTGACCCAGGTAACATCCACATATCTGAACCAATGGCTCGGGGTTGTTCCTTTGAAGGAGCTCAGTGCCCTCCTTTCCACTTCCTCCATGTAGAGGTTGGCCACTATAAGCGACACTGGGGAGCCCATGGCGCAGCCATGCTTCTGTCTGTAGAAACATTCTTTGTACTTGAAGTAGGTGGTGGATAGGCATAGGTCCAACAAATTACAGATTTGTTCCGGGGTGAAGTTGGTTCTAAGGTCCAAAGTACTGTCTTGCATTAGTCATTTTCGGATGGTTTCCACCACTTCGGATGTGGGTATGCATGTAAAGAGTGAGCTTACATTAAAGGAGACCATAGTTTCCTCTGGTGCCAGCCTGAGGTCCCGAACTCTGCTGGTGAAGTCATTAGAATTCTCGATGTGGTGTGGAGTTTTGCCAACAAGAGGTGAAAGTATAGTTGTGAGATATTTGGCGATGTTATAAGGAACTGAGTTGATGCTGCTGACAATGGGTCTTAACGGGGTACCTTCCTGTTCAATCCTGTTCTTGTAGCAGTCTTTGGCCCTCCTAGTTCCCTTTTCAGCTGTCTCTGGATTGCTTCATGGGCATTCCCATTGTCCCCAACCATGAAAGCCTTCTTGTTCCTGTTCACAGGACCTTAGTGTTCCTATTGATCCATTTGTTGTTGTGGAAGCAGCGATCCTTTCTGGTGGGGACAACACTCTCCTCACAAAACCTGATGTAGTCAGCCACACATTGAGTGAAGCCCTCAAAGTCATCACCATAGCCCTCCTGAAACATCTCCCAGTCTGTTATCCTGTAGAATTTCATCAGGGCCACCTCTGCCTCCAATAACCACTGCTGTACAGTCCTGGTGAAAGATGGCTGTCTCCTAACAAGAGGCTTGTATGTAGGAGTCAGCTGTATCAGGCAGTGGTCTGATTTGCCTAGAGGGGGGAGGGCTGTGGCACTGTATGCCTCCTTAACTTTGGCATACAGTAAGTCCAAGGTCTTGTCTCCTCTGGTGTTGCAGGTCACATACTGGGTGAAGTTAGTCAGTGTCTTTGAGATATTAACATGGTTAAAATCTCCATTTATTATGAGAGCATTGGGTTGCCACGTCTGCAGGTCTGCGACAGTCGAGTGAATGATGTCACAAGCGTGCGCCGCCACTGCTGATGATGGAGTTTAAACAATGAAAATGATGGTCGCTGAAAACTCCCGGGGCAGATAGAATGGCCTCAAGCCCAAAGCCAAGAGTTCAAGGTCAGCGGTGCATGTTATCACCTTCGTGGTTATATCCCGGGTTACACCATTTGTCGTAACAAAGACAGCAAGCCCACCGCCCACCTTCTTACTGCTCTGTGTGTCTCTGTCTGGCCGAACTAGTGAGAAGTGGGCTAGCTCCACTACACAGTCAGGTGTCTTCCTGTTCAACCATGTCTCCACCAGGCATAACACATTGCTCTCCTGGTTCTCAGGTTGTCCGCTGACGAGGGCAGAGAGTTTATCCATTTTGTTTGGGAGTAAGCGTACATTCACCATGATGATCAAGGGAAGAAAGGGTTCGTATCTCGTTCTCCTCTCCATCTTCTTGTTCTTAACCAGTACTGCGGCTCGGGTTCCTCGTCTCTTTCTCCTAAGCTCCTTCGGACATCCCGCAGGTTGTTCCCAGTGCTGGAGGAGCTCCTCGCGCGAGTAGACCACGGTCTATTGTTTGGCGATCGTTGTGTCCGTAGTCCTGCATATTGTTGCTCCGACTGTTTGTTTGAGCCCTAATTAAACTGAAACTGAAACTAACTGCCTGTGTCGTAGAGTACTTTCCCAAAAAGTGCCAGGGTAAAGAAAAAAAAAAAAGCAAAAGGAATAAACAAAGAGTAAAAGGGAGTAGCGGAGCAGGAGCAGGAGGTGCTGGGCTGCCACTCGCTGCAACTGGCAATAATGTAATTTAATTGAGCCGACAATGTCGCACATGCAGATTCATTGTGTTTTGATGTTTAAAAAATTTCCTGGTGAACTAGCTCCACTTGCTCCTCTTGCCCGGTGAAGGCTTGCTCCTTGAGCTTTCAAGGCTGCGCGAATTGGGTCCGACTCTGCTGAATCCATACTTGGCCAGATTGTAGTTTCAGGTACAGACTCTGAAAGATTCACAATGCAGAGACACAAGGGGAAGTTCTTAATCAAAGCCGTTTAATCGGAAAATAGGTCGACATCAGGAGATCAGACTAACAAGCAGAGGCACAATTCATGAGACAAGCAAACTCAGCAACTGAAAAACTAACAGGCTCATACACGAAGAAAATTACGAAGGAAATAACGCTGGACTGCTCTCTGGAAACAGAAAATACAATCTGGTACAGGAGGAAAGGAACACGCAGCTTAAATACAAAACGAGGGGGAGAAAATTGGACACAGCTGAAACACATTAGGGAGGGGAATCACTCACACACACATGAGAGAAGAAAACAGGACATGGGGATTAAGACACAACCAAAATTTCAAAATAAAACAAGAAACACAGGTAATGTGTTGATAATGTTAAACTTCATAATAACACGTTCTCACAAAACACCAGTAGCAGAGAGCATTCAAGAATGAATTAGCAAAAGGTAAATAGTATATCATTTTACTTTTGGTGCACTATTGCTGTAATGAAATTAATTAATTATTAATTATTTAATTGAAATATTGAGTACTCCAACCGTCATTATTTTCTTTGTAAAAAATATATTGTTACTCCCATACATGTTTGTCAAGTATGGGAGTTCTTTCCTTTGAGCTTTAGACCTACCCCTCTAGCATCAGGCTTGCTTACTGCATAATCATTTGGACTGTGACACATTTCTTTTTTGCTGTTATTTTGCCTCTCCACATTACAATACTAGATTTAGAAAAAAAGCAAACAAGATGTGATTCTGTAAACTTTCATTTTTAATTTGAGGTGTACCAAGGTGTAATTATGTTACAAACTAACATAATTATTAAGACAAGGATTATTTTGAATACTTTGGAGAATTCCCTTGCACTTTGCAAGGCACTTAATGCAGCTGCCTTCCATTGCTGCCTGTTTGTATTTCGCTCTTTCTTCAGTTTAGCCTCCTATATACCTAAGAATTCATTCATTCAAACTTCACTCTGGATGGGACAGTGGACGTCATGACTGTGGCCCTATCCATCAAGGGTGGAAAGAGAATATTATTCATTGCAGACGTGTGATAAGAGGTGGCTGACGAGGACAATTGAGAGCTGTGACTCTGTTGGCAGTGTATTATTTGAATTACTGTGTAGTAGCATCACTACAAGCAGCAATGTAACAAACCTAACTACATTTGTCAGTTGCGTGGAGGTAATGTCCCTACTTTCTGAATGAAATAACTTTTCAGCAGCAAAGTTAATTTATTAAGCTTGTAATGCAGTAGCATCTGCATTTTTTCCATATTTTAGGAAAGTTTTGAAATACAGTGAACTTTTTTCTGCTGAGGTCTCAGGATAAGTAAAGTGACTGATGCCAGCCACATGCCAAGGCATGTAGACAAGGTAAACAATTTATTCTCCTTACTGTTTTGTTCATGGCCTTTCTTGACAAGACTGCCCTACTCCGCCTCTGACTACACTGCACCTTTTGACGTGTCTCTCACGTGTCTTGCTGTATGGAAGACAGCCAATTGACAGGAGTGATTGACAACACACAAGAGGAGTGAGAGACAGATATTGTGTTTATGTACTAATGTCTCAAAAAATCCTTGAAAATGTTAAATTAGGTTTACTATTTTTATCATTTATTGTATATTGTTGTGGTTTCTTTTTTACTAACGTGTAATTCATGACACATATATTTAATTACTGACATAACCAGATAGCCAACTGGAAGAAGCAAAGACGGGGAAATGTCTTAAGTAGGAAGGAAAGAAAAGAGCAATAGGCCTGATGATATTATGTTAAGTTTTAGGGCCATTCTTTTATAATAAACATTTTAACACAGTCATTTTGTTTGCATATTTATTTGTCTGACAGTTTTTCTAATTACTGAGATAATGCTGATATGTCATGGAGGTAAAATAAAGGTTTGCAAGGCACAAGCTACTTTTGCCATTTTCTCATAGCTTGTCTTGCGACATTTCTCTGGGGATAGCCTCTGTAATGAAGCTTTATTTTGATGTAGAGAAACTGATAGCTTTCCTCACTATATTTTCCAAGTAGATTTACCAACACTGATTATTGATTCAATTTATTGGTTAATCTTCCATATTGACTGATAATTGATAATATACATTTCACAATGTTTAGATAATAATTTATCAGTCTGACAAATATCATATATTCTTAGAATTGAAAAATACGCTAACCTTGTAGGACATGAAAGCATATTAAGTCCAAATTAATAATCATTGTTCTATCAGCACATAGTACTGAACAAGCTATGGCTTTATTGGAAAGTACTTCATGCTAATACCATCAGCACATGCAGATTTGATCAAAACTTTGTTTATAGCATGCAAACATCAACAAAATGTAAAATATGCAAAAAATACCCCATGTAATACTAATCTAGAAAAAGAAATCTCCAGTAATCATTTTACCATTCATCCATGGTCGTGTCATGTGTCCCAAAGTCACAGCAAACACCCAAACAACACTCACACAAAAAAACCCCAAAACAATCAAACAACAACAAAAACCTCATATTCGTGTATGTCTTCATGGAAGACAAAAGACAGGCCCACAACAGTAAGATATCTTCATTACTCTCAACTTTGAGAGTTTAATTAAATCATGCAGTTATTGCGGAAGCGAAAAAGTTCACAAATGATGATGTTGGCAGCGGTAACACAAAAAATACAATCACTTTGTGAGTTTTATATTAGGGCACCTGGTTTGCTTGAAGTAAGAATGATGACGTTTACTTCCCAACAATGAAAAAAAAATGCTTACGAGGAGAAAAAGCTCACATTACACATGCAGCAAAGTAATGTAACGAAATGCCCTTCCAATTATCCATCTAATAGGAAAATGTTAAGATTTGTTAAAAATCATGCAAATCTACAATCATAAGTTTGTAGAGCATCATCAGATGCTACGCGCATCTGGATCACTCTACTTCACATGCCACTGTGTTTATACATTCCACATACTCTTGGACCCACTGACTTCATCAGCAACCCTCAGATCCTCAGATCTCTGCAGTCCAGAGATACATGGACTACAACAACTCCTGGACCAATAGACTACACCTGCTTCTGGATCAATAGACTTCACATACGTCTAGATCAATGGGTTCCGCATACTCTTGGACTTATAGATTTCATAAGCAACACACACATCTGGATACATGGACCACTAAGACTCTTGAACCAACAGACTACACCTGCTTCTGGGTCAAGAGAGTTCTGATAAATCTGGATTTATAGACTCATGGACTCATACATTCCTACTAATCTGTTAATGTCGCGTGTGTTGTGTTCTGTACAAGTGACATCTATTGCTCGTCTGTTTGTCCTAAGAAGAGGGATCCTTCCTCTGTGGTTCTTCCTGAGTTTTCTTATTTTACCCTGTTTAGGTTTTTTTTTTTAATGTTTTTTTAACCCTTTTTTTCCTCACCAGGTTCGAGGCTTTAAGGCTCTCTATCAATTTGTAATTTTTGATTTTGGGCAATAGAAATAAGATTTGATTTGATTTGAATTGATTTACATGATTGCACATGAAGGCATGATGGTGTTCAAACTTTTACTTTCCAAAACCACAAACTTGCTCAGTCTGAACTGACAAATAAATCCATGTTGGTCCAACAGTTTCATGCTGCATGCTACTATAAATACTCAGTATACAGAATAAAAGTGTGAAGTCCATGTCAGTAGTATGCAGTATTGCATACATTCTGTGTTAATCTCTATGTAATAGGCAGTCTGAATATACACTGTATGTCTTCAGTTTGCTCATGACACTGTTAACTGGGTGAGGTAGAGCAAGAGCACAGCTGTGAATCTTAAACAATCCCAACCACACTTTCCTGACGGGCACTCAGCTACATAATTGATTGGCTTAGACACAGACTTCTGGTCAGAAAAACAGTTGGCAAATGAATCATGTAGCAGATGCACAAGTCATGTACTTTAAACTGTCACTTTAAATAATAAACATGTGGCACTCCAAATCCATTTGGAATAAAGTGCAGAACAGGGCACCTTCAAAACGTTTTTTCCTGAAGGACAGTGCACTCACACATGTAACATACTTATCCATTAGTGCAGAAATTAATTTGTAAAACAACTCTACCTGAACATTTGAACTCAATCAATTAAACTCAAAAAGCCGACCCCCGTTGTTTAACACAGACAACAAGACATACAGTGTTTTAAGATCCAGTTGCTTCTCAACATGTCACTGATCAGCAACAACCAACTAAGCTTTATGAGTTCAGTTCTTGCCTGGTGGAGGTAACGAATCAGAAGTTCAGTTCACACAGAGACTGCACAATATTACAACAAAAAAAGACCAATATCTACTATGGCAAATCACTGTAATAGAATTGCAGATATGCATATGTTAGTTTTTCCATATCAAAATTATGTCTTGGATGTCTTGAAAGTCATAAATTAATTACACATCTCTAATATCCATAATATCAATATAAGATTTTGAAATAAATCAAATTAGAGATATCTTGAGTTAAAGTTTCTACTAGTCAAAATCACATTACACAAACTCACTAGCACACCATGTGATGCCCCCACATCCATTTTCCAGCACAATCAAAAACAGCCTAAGTCAACAGCACAGTGCAACACCAACACCATGCAGCAGTAACACATTCAGAATGTCAGAAGCATAGTGAAAAGTAGAGATACATTGTATTTCAAGTTTTTCCCAAGCATGCTGTAAATTATGTCAGTCAACCAATCTTGATGATGTCAAGATTTCATGGCTTACTTGAATTGCTTACACTGTTCACATGCAGTTAAGATCTGTTTTGCTGATTTTCCAAAGGAAGCCTCGCATAACAGTCTATAATCTTCTCTACAATTAGTATGTGTCATAATGACATTTGAGATGACAGATCTCCAGCTATTATTTGGAATAGTCAAATCAGAATTAGATATACAGTATCTCTAACTTGATTTGACTAGTCAGAATAATGTCAGACTAAGATTTATGCCAAGTATCACAGCATGCAAGTTTTACATGCAATGAGCAGTGCTCTATAAATAATTGAATAACATGGCCGGTAGCAGTCATCCATTTTTTTCTTTAATGTCCATTCTTTGCTCCCAAGGTAAGTAGTTCCCAAACAAAACATTTTCACCACAATTTGTATACACTGACATGCACAACAATACTCAGATTAAGGTCCATATTCCAGTTCAGGAAGTACTACAAATGAGATGTTTATATACAGAGCAGCTATGGGAATATTCCTATTAAAATGTTAATCAGCACATTCTGAATAAATCAGTGATGCACATTAGTAGTTGTAGCAGCGTCATGATGTCAGGCTCGTTCTTTTATTTATTTATTAATTTCTCTCAAAATCTTGAGCATACAAAATGTTTATCGCTTTCCCCAAAAATCTCACCTCTTGCCATGCCATATTGCATTCGTTTACTAAAGCTAATTTAACAGTCATTATTCAGGGCGTGGATCACCAACTGCTGGCAATTTCTGAGGAGTGCTGCAAAAAGTCTGGTACGAATATTTAGGGCAATTAAGGTGTATATATGTCTTAACTAAGACAGGAATACTTCAGATGTCCTAACAGTGATCACAAATTGCTGTTTACATGGTAATGGTCTACTTTAGAATATGATTTTATTCAGGATAATAGTGTTGTGAATGGAAATGTAATCAATGTTGTTCTTTGAGTTTGATGCAAGCTGCTTATAAATCTACTGGTGGTGAGTCATACTCATAAAATAAAGACGGGCATAAATACATATGGACGGTGTGTTGCCCCTTCCTCCCACCGTACAAAAATGAAACCAAAATATACGGGTTTTTAAAAGCTTGATTCCAGAATACAAGCATTGAACAAGTACAATAGGCCTGATGAAACAATTTAAGACTGTAAGACAACATATATAAATAATTATACAAACAAGATGCCATAAAATAATAATAAAAAATAAAATCATTTGTGGAAATCAAAAAAGAAATGCACCTGCCCACCCAATCACGAGCAAAGCTCAACTGCCAATCTCATGACTTCTACATCATCAAATAAGTAATTAAAAACCAAGGTGTTCAAAATATAAAAAATGAACACTCAAATATACATCAGCATGATAAAACCTACTACAAATGACAGACACCATGTCATGGTTCTGCCCTCTGCTTTTAGTTTGGTAGTTGTGTTTTGGTTTTGTTACTTCATTTCAAGACTTAAGGCAGTTCAGGTGTGCAGAGCTGACTACCTGCAGCTGTTGATTCCTCATCAGTGGCTGTATATAAGACACAGATCCTGATCTGCTCGTCGCCAGAACGTCTTGTCCCCAGCAAGGTAAACCTAGACAGCTACCTACATCCTGATACCTTTTGATCTCTCTGTTCCCATGTTTTTCTCGTCCGAGTCTCCTAGTTCTGCTCTCGTGACTTTTTTGTTGCTACTTTGATCCTGTGGTTCCTAGTGTTCCTAGACATTTTCTGTTCAATACTTTGCTCAGCCTTCCTAGTGATCTTTTGTTGGTACTTTGTCTTCTCGTCTTCCTGGAGTTTCCTGCGCCTTTTGTTACCCATTGTTTTGTTGTCCCAGCCCTGCCGGGACTGGAGAGCACAGCCGTGTCCATCCCTGTTGTTCGTTGCTACTCAGTTCGGTTTTGATTCTTGTTTCTGTTAATAAATCTTTATTTTGCACTTTGACCCCTGAGTTTCCTGTGTCCGCTTGTGGGTCCAGACTCTGTACGTCACAGTATGAGGCAGAAACTATGGATGATTCTCTCAAAGCAAGGTATCAAGTTAATTTGATCATGACTTTTGGAAAGCTATAAGAAAACTAAAAATATATTTTAAAAAAATATGTCTTCTATCAAGAAATGTAAACAATAAATTAAAAAAAAATCATCATCTGGAATAACAGTCTCTCTGTTGCAGTCACTAGGATGAATTTAAGTAAGAAATCCAAGCCTTTCATTTATAACAAGGGGGGGTTGATTCTGTTTCCTTGTGTAACGTGAAGTATTCATGTTTATGGAGGTCCGATGACAAACTGAGACTTTGCATTGCACCCATGCATAATGTTAGCACCAAAACAGCCACTAAGTCACTCTTAAACAGCACTCCAGTTCTCCCAAATGACCACAAACACATACTTGCTCCACTCTGTATTTCCTTCCATGCAACATTTTTCTCTCCCGATTCTGAGCATCAGAAAAACCTATCGGTAATCCCCTGCTGCTAAGACTCTTTAGAATCCTTAATCAATCTGGCTATTAGGATTGATAACCGTCTCCGGGAGAGACGAAGGGAGCGTGGAGTGGCTCGCTCGCCTCCCCCACCTGTCGCCTGCTCACCAGCAACCCCGCTCAACGCCTCCGCAGCCCCCCAGGAGGAACCTATGCAACTTGACAGGACCCGGTTGTCACCGGAGGAACGCGGCAGAAGAGTTTCCCAGCGCCTCTGCATCTACTGCGCACAGTCTGGTCACTTCATCTCCCAGTGCCCACTTCGACCTAGGGGGCCTCGCCTGACTTCTCCTACCAGTATCATGGTGAGTGAAACTGAATCCTCTCCTAGGGCCCCTCCACGCATCTCTCTGCCAGCCACCGTCTCTAGTAGTAGTTGCACCGTTAACCTCCAGGTCTTGGTTGACTCAGGGGCAGATGACAATTTTATTGACAATGCCTTTGCCAGGTCTGCTAATCTCCCCATAATGAAGATGGACACTCCCCGACCAGTTAGTGCTATTGACGGCAGACTAATCGAGACTGTTACCCATCAGACTGTCACCCTTTCTCTCACTATTTCAGGCAATCACCATGAGCACCTTAGGTTTCTAGTCATTTCCTCGCCTTCATCTCCCGTGGTTTTGGGGTTACCTTGGCTAAAGATTCACAATCCTCACATTGACTGGGTGTCCTCGTCTATAGTTAATTGGAGCACCTTCTGTCACGCGCATTGTCTTCGTTCAGCTACTCCTGTGTCACACCCTTCTTCACCCTTGTTTTCACCTCCTGATATCTCCTCAGTTCCACACGAATATCACCATTTGGGTGAGGTGTTCAGCAAGGATAGAGCCCTCTCACTTCCCCCTCACCGACCTTATGACTGCGCGATTGACTTAATTCCCGGCGCCTCATTGCCCGCCAGCCGACTTTACAACCTTTCACGCCCCGAGAGGGAGGCCATGGAGAAGTACATCAGCGAGTCCTTAGCAGCTGGGCTCATTAGGCCCTCCTCCTCTCCTCTCGGGGCTGGGGTTTTTTTTTTGTGACGAAAAAGGACAAGTCACTTAGACCCTGCATTGACTACCAAGGACTCAATGACATCACTGTTAAGAACCGATACCCTCTGCCCCTAATAGATCCTGCTTTCGAACCCTTGCATCAGGCCACCATCTTCACAAAACTCGACCTTAGAAACGCCTATCATTTAATACGCATTAGAGGAGTGGAAGACAGCCTTCAAGACACCCTTGGGGCAATTTGAATACCTAGTTATGCCCTTCGGCCTTACGAATGCCCCAGCTGTCTTTCAGGCCCTGATTAACGACGTGCTAAGACATGTTAATCAGTTTGTCTATGTATACCTGGATGACATCCTGATCTTTTCCAGGACGGCTGAGGAACACACGCAGCATGTGAGAATGGTCCTCCAGCGTCTTCTGGAGAACCGACTTTATGTAAAAGCAGAGAAGTGTGAGTTTAGTGTAGTGTCAATTGGCTTTCTCGGATACATTTTAGCCCAGGGTCAGCTAAGACCAGACCCAGCAAAGATCGTGGCGGTGGTGAATTGGCCGACACCCGCCAATAGAAAGCAACTTCAGCAGTTCCTGGGCTTCGCCAACTTCTATAGAAGATTCATCCGGAACTATAGCAAGGTCGCATCTCCACTCACTCAACTGACCTCTACGGCCAGCCCTTTCTCCTGGACTCCCGAGGCCGACGGTGCCTTCACCCAACTCAAGCAGCTGTTTTCTTCGGCCCCCATTCTCATCCACCCAGATCCCCAGCTCCAGTTCATCGTCGAGGTGGATGCGTCCAGCACTGGCATTGGGGCCGTCCTCTCCCAGAGGAACCCGAAGGATCAGAAGGTACATCCATGTGCCTTCTTTTCTAGAAAGCTCTCCCCCGCTGAAAAGAACTATGATGTGGGCAACCGGGAGCTATTGGCAGTGGTGGAGGCACTGGTTAGAGGGCTCAGAGGTACCGTTCCTAGTATTGACTGATCACAAGAACCTTACGTACCTGCAGTCGGCCAAACGGCTCAACTCCCGCCAGGCTCGTTGGGCTCTGTTTCTGGGACGTTTTAATTTTTCTCTTTCCTACCGTCCAGGGACCCGGAACACTAAGCCAGACGCCCTTTCCCGTTTGTATGACTCCTCTCTGGAGAGTCAGGACCCCGAGACCATCCTCCCAGCCTCCTGCTTCATCAGGTCAGCGGTTTGGGACATCGAACGGGCGGTTCTGCAGGCTCTACGGCAGCAGCCAGACCCTGGTTCGGGCCCTAAGGATCGGCTTTTCGTCCCAGAGGCAGTCCGATCCCGGGTTCTTCAGTGGGGACATTCCTCGAAACTTGCCTGCCATCCGGGGATCAACCGCACATTAAGGCTTGTGCAACAGCGGTTCTGGTGGCCGAAAATGGCGCAAGATGTAAAGGGGTTCGTCGCTGCCTGCACGGTTTGCTCCAGAGGAAAGTCGTCCCATCAACCTCCTGCAGGTCTCCTTCAGCCGTTACCGGTCCCAGGACGTCCCTGGTCACACTTGGCTATTGACTTTGTAACTGGTCTGCCGCCCTCTAATGGGAATACAGTGATTTTGACTGTGGTGGACCGCTTCTCCAAGATGACGCACTTTATTCCCCTCCCTAAGCTCCCCTCCGCACTGGAGACGGCAGATTTGCTGGTGACCCACGTGTTCCGCATCCATGGTCTCCCACTGGACATCGTGTCGGACCGAGGCCCACAATTTACTTCCCAAGTCTGGCAGGCCTTCTGCAAAGCCATTGGCGCTTCATCCAGTCTCTCTTCAGGCTATCACCCCCAGTCCAACGGGCAGTCTGAGAGAGCTAATCAGGACCTGGAGTCTGCTCTACGCTGTGTGTCGGCTCGTCATCCTGCTTCGTGGAGCATGCATCTTCCCTGGGTGGAATATTCGCACAACTCCCTGACATCATCAGCAACAGGCATGTCACCCTTCATGGTGGCTTATGGGTACCAACCCCCCCTGTTTCCATCCCAGGAACAAGGGGTTGCAGTTCCTTCTGTCCGTGCCCACCTTCGTCGTTGCCACGCTGTGTGGAAGTGCGCCAGGGCCGCCCTGTGTCGCACTGCCCAGCGGAACCGCGCCTTGGCTGACAAACACCGTGTTCCAGCTCCGGACTATCGTCCAGGGCAAAAGGTCTGGCTCTCTACTCGGGATCTCCCTCTCCAAGTGGACTCTCGTAAACTGGCTCCCAGATTCATTGGACCCTACGAGATCGACAAAATTATCAACCCTACAGCAGTCCGGCTGAAACTTCCACCTTCCCTCCAGGTGCATCCCACATTCCATGTCTCCCTTCTGAAGCCAGTTGCCACCAGTCCACTCAGCCCTCCAGCCCAAACCCCGCCTCCCCCCCGATCATCGACAACCATCCGGCCTACGTGGTCAGGAAGATCCTAGATGTTCGCCGCAGAGGACGCGGCTACCAGTACTTGGTGGACTGGGAGGGGTACGGTCCAGAGGAGCGCTGCTGGATAGCACGCTCCCTCATTATTGACTCCTCGTTGCTACGGGACTTTTACAAGGAGTTTCCCCATAAGCCTGGTAAGGCACCTGGTGGTGCCTCTTAGAGGGGGGGGTACTGTCATGGTTCTGCCCTCTGCTTTTAGTTTGGTAGTTGTGTTTTGGTTTTGTTACTTCATTTCAAGACTTAAGGTGGCTCAGGTGTGCAGAGCTGATTACCTGCAGCTGATGAGTCCTCATCAGTGGTATTTAAGACACAGATCCTGATCTGCTCGTCGCCAGAACGTCTTGTCCCCAGCAAGGTAAACCTAGACAGCTACCTACATCCTGATACCTTTTGATCTCTCTGTTCCCATGTTTTTCTCGTCCGAGTCTCCTAGTTCTGCTCTCGTGACTTTTTTGTTGCTGCTTTGATCCTGTGGTTCCTAGTGTTCCTAGACATTTTCTGTTCAATACTTTGCTCAGCCTTCCTAGTGATCTTTTGTTGGTACTTTGTCTTCTCGTCTTCCTGGAGTTTCCTGCGCCTTTTGTTAACCATTGTTTTGTTGTTCCAGCCCTGCCGGGACTGGAGAGCTCAGCCACCACAGCCGTGTCCATCCCTGGTGTTCGTTGCTACTCAGTTCGGTTTTGATTCTTGTTTCTGTTAATAAATCTTTGTTTTGCACTTTGACCCCTGAGTTTCCTGTGTCCGCTTGTGGGTCCAGACTCTGTACGTCACACACCATCTTTGGGAAGAAATTGTCAGACATTTCTTTGAGTTTTTAGTTTAGCCTATGTCCCATCTACCGGCATGGAGGGGGAGGGATTTTATGAGGTATACTGCAGCCCACCACCAAAATTATTTGGCTTGATTATTGGGTTGCTCTTATGTCATCTATCCTTATAAAAAGTCAACGGTCCCATCATCAATCAATCAAGTTTTTTTATATAAAAAATTTGTATAGCTCAAAATCACAAACACCAATTTACCTCTGAGGGCTTTACAATCTGTACATAACAACACTTTCTACCCTTAGAGCCACAAATCGAGTGGGGAAAAACTCCAAAAACCCTTGACAGGGAAAAGAAGAAACCTCAGGGAGAACAACAGAGGAGGGATCCCTCTTCCTAGGAGGGGTAGACATGCAATAGATGTCACAAGTACAGAGCATAACAATATGACAGTCATTACAGTCTATGGACACCAAAACATAAGAACTGAGTCCAGAAGTATGTCATTAAAGAGAGCAGAGTCCAGGAACCAGACAGTGATCCAGGCCACTCTGTCTTTTGTTGGGTAGGATAGGTGAAGTTGATCATGAGCCCAGACACAAGGTTGCATTTCCACCGGATAGCAGGTCGCTAGCAGAACGGTCACGTCCATGTCACCAGCTGGCTAAGAGATGATAAGGCAGAGGGATTCTGGGGAGAAACTCCCCGGGGTGAACTTAGTAACACAAATACTGGGACATGACAGAGTAGAGAGTAGAAAAGTAAGGAAAGAACCAAGTAGAGAAATAGAGGGCCTCAGTTTATCATGGGAAATCCCCCAGCAGTCTAGACCTATAGCATCATAAATATGGTCCGGCCTTCGCCAGCTTTAACTATAAGCTTTATCAAAAAGGAAGGTTTTAAGCCTACTCTTACACACAGAGAGTATGTCTGCCCCACGGACTTGAGCTGGGAGCTGATTCCAGACAATGGGGGCCTGATAGCTGAAGGCTCTTCCTCCCAGATTACAGATCGTAGGAACTACCAGTAAGCCTGCATTTTGGGAGCGCAGCTTTCTAATTGGGTGATCAGGCACTATAAGTTCTTTAAGATACAAAGGAGCCTTACAATTTAGAACTTTGTAGGTGAGGGGGAGAACTTTAAACTCTATTCTGAATTTCACTGGAAGCCAATGCACAGAAGCTAGAACAGGAGAAATATGATCTCTTTTTGGTGTTCCAGTGAATACACGAGCAGCAGTGTTTTGAAACAATTGGAGGGTTTTTAGTACAATTGGTAGTAAAGCCTGACAATAAGGAGTTACAGTAGTCAAGCATGGAAGTGACAAAGGCATGGACCAATTTTTCTGCATCATTTTGAGAAACAATGTATCTGGTTTTTGCAATATTACGTAAATGAAAAAAGGCAGATCTAGAGATTTTTTTTATGTGGGAGTCAAAGGACAGATCCTGATCAAAGACAACTCACATATTTCTTACAGTGCAATTTATTAGGGGTTAAGGAGATGTCCAGAGTTACTATGTCATTCAATAGTTTATTTCTGAGTTGTGTAGGACCGAGGGCAATAATTTCAGTTTTGCTCTGGCCCCAGGGATGCACCTAACTATGGTTGTTGGTGTTGCTAGTTTCACGTTTTTTAAGATAGAACTGCCAATGACCAGAGTTTGTTTCTCAACGGGTGTGTCGCTGAGTGGGGAGAACCGGTTGGAAACGTGAAGGGGCATCACAGCCTTTTCTCACCAACTCTATCTGTTTATTCAAATGTTGGTTCGGTGCCGTTAGTACCTTGGCTGCCATCTCAGAGGTGGAGCAGTTATGCCTCTGTGACGTTTGTTTAACAGAAGAGCATGCAAAACAGAGGTGTAATAGTCCAGTATTGAAAGGTCTGTGTAAAAGGGGTTAGAGGGTGAAATTGAGGCTAGGAGGATGAGGAAAAGCCAAGTTGAATCCCAGAGAGGTGTGACAGAAGAGAGCGATGTATCACATTTGTTCTATTGGCTGCCCCTGGTCGTTAATATTTGCAGGAACCCCCAGGAATCTGCTCTAAAAACCCGCAGTGAATAACTGATGTATGTGGTGCCACAATGCTTCTTTCTTTTAATTGGACACAATTATACTTATCAATGAAGCCAGATGAAACCCATTTATTAACTTCTCTCCAGACATGTCTTAAGGACATTAAAAACTGGATGTCTCATAACTTTTTATTGTTAAACTCTGACGAACCTCACGTAATTGGGTACGGCCCTAAACATATTAGAGACTCATTATCTAACAACATAGTTAATCTGGATGGTATTGCCGTGGCCTCTAGCATCACTGTCAGTGTTTTCTTTGACCAGGAGCTGTCAAAGAAGCTTTAGGAGCTTTAGGAGCTTTAGGGAGCTCTAAACTCACATGTAAGACAGATTTCAAGGGTGGCCTTCTTTCACCTCCATAACATTGATAAAATCAGGCACATCCTGTATCAACAACATACAGAAAAACTGGTTCACACATTTGTTACTTCCAGGGTGGATTACTGTAATTCTTTATTTTCAGGCTGCCCGGATTTTAAAGATTTGAAGATTTTAAAGACTAAAGTTAATCCAGAATTCAGCAGCTTGTGTACTGACTAGAACTAAGATCAGAGTATACCATATTTCTCTTGTACTGCTTCTCTGCACTGGCTCCCAGTTAAATCCAGAAAAGAATTTAAAATTCTTGTCCTCACCGACAAAGATATTCATGGTCAGGCACCATCTTATCTTGAACAGCTCATAGTACCCTATCGCCCATCCAGAACCTTACGCTCCCAGGATGCAGGGTTATTGGTGATCCCAAGAATCTCCAAAAGTAGAA
>KV751381.1:1368272-1380800 GCA_001698575.1 Mola mola | reverse complement strand
CACAACTTTTTCTTTTTTTTTTTTAAAATTATTTAATTTCATTTAATTTTATTAAAATTTCTTTTGTTGGGCTCATTAGATTAAGAAAATCGTTTTGTATTTCCAGATTCTCAAAACCCTGCAGTCAGTGTAGCATGATACGGAACCACAAATTGCTCCCAAATGCATAGATTCAGACTGATTATCTCAGATTCTGATATTTTCTTTGATTGTTATTGCCAAGTGTGTGTTGGTTACCTAGCTGAATCCTTTTATGTCTGTTAATTGTGATATAGGAACTGGAGTGTGCACCGGTTGGTTTCTGTTAAAAAATAAACAGATTCCCCATGTTGTTGTGTGTCCGGATCTGCTCTGTGTAGCATGACAAAAGCCTCTGTGAAAAACAGACTAACTGAGTTGGAGCCGAATGAAAAGATTCTTCTGGGATGCTTATGAAATACTCCAATCCACACCTGGTGGAATCATGTGCATTGTCTCGAATGGCTGCGGTCAGCTCTGTCATCCGTGTCCCAGCTGGCCCACAGCGCAGATGTGCCTGGTACAATTTTGCTATTACTCACTGAGCACACTTGTTTTGTCGCTATTGCTCCATCCTTTTCCATCTCTCTATCCATGTCTCTCTCTTTCTCAAAAATATTGTCTGATATATACAGGTACTTATGTTAATATATGCACCTGAAGCATTGTGACATCATTGGAAACATGGACCTGAGCACTGGGGCTGTTATACTCTTGCCCCTCTAGCTCAGAATGAACTTTGGACAAAAGTGCCTTCTAACTGATTAAATGTAAATGTACAACTAGAAAGCGCTTGGAGAGTACAGCCCTCAATCAAGGACAAACAGCCCCCCTCCTTCACATGTCAGTAGACCTGCAGTGCAATGTTTGTGTTATAATTATGATGGCATCAACATGGTGCTTCATAAATTTTAATTGCAAGTCTAGCAGTGACTTAAAACTTATCTCTTATCCCGTAAAAATATTTAAATAATAATAATAATAATAATCCTGGATCACCACCACATTTAATCAGTTGCTCTTTAGGCCACTTCCCATCTTTCCTGAAAATTTCATCAAAACCCATTCTTAACTTTCTGAATGATCCGGTTAAAAACAAAATAAACACAGGCAAACACATAAAAAAGGTAAATGGTAAGTAGTAAAAATGGCAATTGGACATTGTGTAAAGACTGTGTAGCCACTGTGTAAAAAGAATCACAAAATTCAGTTTGACGGCGTGATGAACCCTGTTGCGCGGTCATTCAAAGTTTAAACAAAACCTCACACAAGAGATCAGCTTTTTTGTTTGGCTGCAGGCCACAGCCATTCAAACAGCAAAGAGTAGGCAGTCCATCTGTTGGCTAATAAAACCCGGTTAACTCCAACAGGGTAAGCAGAGAGGTCATAACATAGGCATCAGTCCTTCATGCTACAGTGGCCCAAGGGAGCCTTTATATCTTTGGCTACTAGTGACAGAGACATTCGCTTAGCTGTTCAAATAGCTACACACATTGGAGTAAATTTATGGCACGTAACAATGGAAGACGGGCTATAATCTATGTGTGTTTGTGTGAGTGTGTGCATGAAAGGGGAGAGAAATAACCCCATTATACTTTATATGCTTTTTACATGCTGGTTTGAAGGACAAACTGTAAGTGTCCCATTAGTTAAGGCCATATTTACCCCAAAAGCTTTGAAGGATATGATCCAGTGTTTTAATTATTATAGGACAGTCTGGTTGTCCCTGTGGATGTGATGTGACACTGATAATATCCAGTGCCATCTGTGGAGGCAGAAAGAAAGAAAAGCTGAAGTTGCTTGGTGGAGCTGATGTGCTCTGTACCACTTTCCCTGAAGCCAATATTCATGCTGAATGAAGTGATGACCTCAGGAGGGCCGGACCAGAATGTAGCTATAAAAGTATCGACAAATTATTCAGTTTCTTTTAGTATATTTTAAGTAAAAATTAGGGATGTAAATCAATAAAAAAAACAAAACTAATTAATCGCAAATTGGACAGTACTTACTCGTGATTAATTGTACAACTTGTGAACTTGTGAATCATCAATTTAATGCAATAAAATTTGGTTTATTCTGAATCATTTAACTTTGACTTAGGTGGAAAATGCAAATTGTAATTAGTTTTATGTAGAAAAACACTGTAAAAATGTAGAATGTGAACTGTACAGACTGCAAAGGTTAGAGAGGCTCTATGAATGGCCAGTCTATTATGACCAAAAATAATAATTAAATTAACTAAATTACTTAATAAATAACTTAAAAATAAGTTAACTGAGAGAGCCTTTTGAAATAAAGTACATATTCACTTTGTGGTTAGAAAATTCACTGTAATTAGTTGCACTTTGTTTGCTTGGACAGCCGCCTACCTCTCACACCAAACTGCAGTAAAATCACCTGCTGGAGCACTCCTGCATATGTTACAACACTGGGATGCTTTGCACTCAGGTGATACATTAATGGTTAATTACTTCAGTGAGTTAAATTTAGCTTTGCAAAGCATGCATATAACTTAATTCTTTTCCAAAAAGCCATCCAGTAACTTCTTAAAGTAGTTAACACGATAATTTTACCAGTTCTAGTAAAAATGCATACAGAAAATATTTACAATTAATGACATTTCCGAACGTGGCTCCTACGTGCAACATTCAACTAGCTTGAAGCGTAGTCAGTGCATGGGAAAAGTGGTTTCCAACAGTGGACAGACAGGCCTCCTCCGGCCCACGGGCTGTATGTTTGACACCCCTGACATAAAGCATCATGTTGTTTTTAAAAGTTGTCGTTGACCCAATTTTTAATTTTGGACCGTTATCTGATGGAGTTTGACACCCCTGCTCTACATCATACAAACTCTTCTTTAAAATGCTATGGATCTGCAAGTTACTTTAAAAAGGTATACATACAAACATACAAAAAGTGAGATATAAGCCATTGTTGATACATCTTCAACTGACTCTGTGGCATACTTGCCTTTGAAAACGTAATTAATCTACTTCAAAGTAAAAGTCATTAATGACTTTGACTTTGCTCTATTTATCATCTCAATGTCAGCTTGGAAAAAGTGGTCTATACATTCATCAGACAGCTGCTCCAACGGATAAATGCACTGTGCACAAATTACGGAAACAAGAATGTATGCAATAAGACTGCCTTGGTGGATACAGACAAGTCTGAAGACCAGCGAGCTGCAATGAGAGTGAGAACACATCAGTGGTGAAATTAATGAGCATCCTGTGAGACAGTCTGATGTTAGTCCAGGGTGACTCAGTGGCGCTCAGAGGTTTTGAGGTCCCAGAAGAGGCCAGTCATTTCAGCTCATCCACACTCATTGCTGGGGTGGGCAAGAAAACCATCTAATCAAAACTGAAATGTCAATATTTCATTATTTTTTTTACACAACAGTGCAGTTCAATACTCAGTCATTACAACAGCCTTCATATAGAGTATATATAATGATACAAATAAGCAAACCGTACACTGCAGTTAAACCAACACTTGTAAACATATTTGTCATGGTAGGTGTTTAGCATTATAAAGAAATACTGAATTTAGCATGTTCATCAGCTTATTCATCCTTTAATCCTGTTTATTTGGGATAATTGTGTGCAGTAGTAGTTTAAGCAAAGTGTAATTAATATAACCACACAAAGCCCTGTTTGAAGTAAGCATCTCACCTGAGAATTATTATTAAGTCACCTCTCTCAGTGCTGTGGCTGTCTGACATTTAAGCCTAGTTAACATAACACGTTCATTCGCCCAAAAAAACCAGAAGATCTGAGCCAGTTCGGCATTTCATCTGCACTCACACTTTTCTATGTGAGCACAAAGACGCAACAAAAGACATGTGCTGACATGTGACCATCTCAAATTGGATATCAAGCAGGTTACCTATCCAGACGACTCGGCGAAAACAGAAATCTGAGTGCAGGACCCAGAGTGACGAGAGACAATACACGGAATTTAAGGCTGAAATCTGCAGGAATAAAACAACATAAACAAATGAGGCCTGTCTCATTATAGAATAGACAACTCATTGTCATGGTGTGTGGGTTGGCCTGGGCGTGGCTCTCCTGGCTCCCAACTCTACACGCCCATCTGCAATCAACTCACCTGTCCCAGTCTGCTCACCTGGCTCATCAACGACACAACCAGCAGTATATCAACCCCGGCTCTTCACCCACTCTTCGCCAGATCGTTGTACCCACCATGTGGTAGCGTTCGCTCAGGCTATAACTTGTGTTCCTTCCTAGTGGGCTCAGTTCTAACTGTTTTCTCTCTCTCGCCAGTATACCTGGACCACTACTGCCGGCCTGCCAGCCCCTCTACCCACTGCTGCCTGCTCCCGCCTGCCAGCCCTCGCACCTTTTGTGGAATAAAACCTCTTTTACTGAAACCCACGTTGGTCTGTGTCTGCGTCTGGGTCCACCAAGCTACACCTAACACTCATGCTGCTCACATGCACACATCCACTCTTTCACAAAATATTATTTCCTTTTCTTTTTTGTGTGTTTCAGAACAAACCTTGATTTGTCAAATGTCCATTTTGAAATTTGCTTGGGAAATCATTTTGTTTCGTTTGTTCATTTCTCAATTCACTTTTCTTTAATCTGTTTGTCTCTTTTCATGTGAACTACTAAGTGCAGCATGAATTTCTTCCACGTCTCATAGTTACAGTCAAAAACCTTTTAAAACATTTCTTAATATCCAACGTGCTCAGGCCAACGATATATTCCATTGAATTCTTTTTTGAGACAATCTTAATCTCGTCACTTCTAGAAATACAAATGCATAAACCTTGTTTCTGCTTTTTAGTAAAACATTTTTTCACTTTTTTTTTTTTTTTTTATGAAGATGAATGTGATGATCCAGTTTGATCTGTGTTGGAAAAAAAAGCCACTTTGCGCTCCATTCAAAAATAATTCTACTGAGGCTCCTCTCACATTCTGTGTTGGTTAGGTTTAAAAAAAAAAAAAAATGGTGTGTCATATGACAATTTCTCTTTGACACTATGAGAAAAGCTTATCCTGGCTAGCTTTAAATGGTATGCGAAGTGCAAAACCTTCATTGTCTTAAGTTGTAATATAAAATTGGCAAGACATTGGTGTGTTCATACAACATTTGGGGAAACAGTCTGGGTCGTCAGTCTTTTATGTATTTCATGTATTTTTAATGCATTTATGTGACCTACATTAATACAGAGAGTTTATGTTGAAAAAATGGATGTAGTGTCAGTGATGTAAACAAAGTTCAATGATTTGTGTAAATATTGACCATTATGACTTTGATTTATGTCTTGTTCTGACATTGTGAGCGCAAAAAAATTGTAAAACTCTCAAATGAAGTATGTTAAAAGACTGGTTAAAATTTAAAAAAAAAAAAAAGGTTGAGATATTATGACATGTGAGTCTTTTGTATGTATAAAAAAATTAAAGGCCAAGTTCAGACAATTTGGATGTTGCGTCCTGGTTTCAAATTCTGTTTTAACAGTCTTGGTCTTAGACCTTTAAGAAATAAATATGAAAGCGATTAGGAGAGAAAAAAAAAAAAAAAAGCTCTTCTCACTGCCATTGTAATCAAGCTGCCTTTGAGCAAGAAAACTGCAGTTGCACTGGCCAGCTCCCAGATATAAATGTGAGTAACACTGACAGTTGTTAGTAGAAAAAAGGGGATAAATGACAAGTCAATCTTTCAAGATAAATGAGGGTTTTAAAAAATTAACTTGTTGTAATTGATATCCTGCGCCTTCATTTCCAGAGGCACAGATTCAAGTATTGCCCTAATTGAACCAAGGAGAAAAGTTTGACTCCACTGCAGATTGGCTGATTGAAAACCCCACTACTGCAAACACATCTGGACTGCTGTGTCTCCAGACTCAGTGCACATATGGACATTTGCACATTTTTGATATGGCTCAGCAGCTGTTCCATTCCACTCCAGCTCCCAGTGTACTGTCACCTTATTATGCACTTATTAATGTAAAATCACTAAATGTCCTTCTGAACATCTGAGAGCTGCAATTTCTGCACACCTCACAATGTATATTTATTTTGGCTGTGCCAGATAGCAAGAGAGATAAAGAGAGATATACTACAGAGAACTGACGGTTTAACTGATTATTTGTTGGAATGTGGCTGGGGAGTAGGTGGTTGGTGTTGGGGGGATGGAGCACTGTATAATTGGGTATATGTATTCTCTATCCTCAAGATTTGGCTCTATCCTGCATCTCCTACATCAGACAGAATAATTGCCCCCATAACCTTGAGCACTGGTGGCCCCTGAGACACTCTCTACTCTTCCTGCTCCGCTTTGCTATCTTTTCATTACAGATCTTTAGAAAAAAAGGAGCACAGATGAGACAGTGAACAGAAAACAGACATGTACCGCTCACACCCACATTCTTTGAGGCAGTATTTCTTCCGATATCAGAGCTGCAAGTAGATACATCCTTAATTGATTGGGAGATAATGAAGGAGGACACGGAGAGAGGGGATTGATGCAGCAGAACCCTGCTGATGAAAACAGGCAACACAGGCCTGGGTGGAAGTCTTACACACAAGGCCAAGTTGGATACAAAATCAATCAAGATCTGGACGTGTTCAGAAGTTAAGTTTAAATCAATACCTATGATCATTTTGATTGCTTCTGAGAATAATTCCCTGCTGTGGTGAATCTCTTTAAATTTGAACATTCTGAGACGAGAACATAGCCCAAAGCGTCAAAAATTCAATGATGGCTTGAGTATTTGTGACCCTGACTGGGTCTCTGTGAAAGACATCTAACTACATTCACCTTGAAACAAGTATGTTCTCCAATGAAAATTAGACTAATAAAGATTTTAAATTTTTTTTTGCCCCGTATGCAATGGTAAGGAGTTTTTGCATGTTTACAGGCTCCCAGCTTTTTAAAATGAAAATAATAACGCTTATGAAGTCCCACTATTATCTATCGATAGCTGATATATAGTATTTTTTAAGTAGTAGTTTTTTTGTGACTGCTGCATCATTTCAACAAATATAAAGAGGTACAATCAATTTGGTTTCTCTTAGTGGTAAAGAAGTATTTGATGATCTTGGAATGAGTCAATAATTCTTCGGACTCTCTAGCCCGTCCTTAAATTGTATGAATGTGGTGTATGTCCATATGGCATATTTTGATGGTGAGTGCTAGAATTTGGCAATCAAAAATAAACTAACTAAACAAGATTTTGTAATTTGGGGTTTGTTTTTTAAAGTAAGCAGTCACTTTTAATGAATGTACGGGGTAGTATAGCAGCCACAGTAACAACTGGTAAACAAGTCATGAATCAAGAAAAAATATTGACAGACTTCTTTATAAAACAACATAACTTCTGTTTGTTTGCAAAGTCACATAGGAGAAAAATCCTAAAGACTTTAGGTTAAGTTAACTTTGTAGTTTACCTCAAAACTGTTTGAGAGAACAGAGTTCAGTACTTTGTGTAAACCACTGAACATTGAGCCAAAACATCCCAGTAGGGACCGGATGTGTTATTGAGTTCCAGGGCATGTACTGGTCAAAACAAAATGCAAAGATATTTCACCCCGCTTTTATGTCATCATATATCTAAATAAAACCAAGCAGATCAGAAAACTGAACATTTGAACATACATCAGTGTGAAGATAGCTGCCTATGATAGAAATCGACTTTCAATCATTTAATTTGACTCATGTCCTGTATGATAACACTGAGGAACATGACCTACAACTGGAACCAACCACCTGGGATGATTTGAGAAGTTTTGGGTTTTGAGACATTTAAGCCATCTATCTTTATTTTACACTCATGTACATTCATGCCAAAATGGAACTGTATTGTTATTGAGCTGTGGTTCTTCCTCCCATTTGGTATTGTTCTATTGAAAGAGAAAAAGAAATCGAGATATCATGTTCGGTCCAGCTCCTGTTCCACTGGTAAGACACTGGCATTTCTGTTCCTTACCTGGAAGAAAACATAGCACATGCTCCTGGGGTTAAGTATTCATATTCTACACAATTTATGGTTCTGGCTCAATGACACAGGGTGTGTTCCCTCTTTGCTCTGACCTTCAATAACCACCAATTAAACCAGTCTTAGGCTCATTACTTACTTCCTCCCCAGCCCCCCGTGTAGAAAAATTGTGGACTGGATCCATATTAGTTATGAATGTATCCTCATCAGAGGAAATGTTCCACTCCTCTTTGTCCCCTTTTGACCGCTGAAGTGATCTGAAAGTCCTTGACAGGTCACGGTAACCCTGATGGAACTTTGAACTTTGTCTGTGCAAGGCTGATAGGCTTAAATAGTATCACGCAAACAAAGGAACAAAAGCCAGGCTCCAGCACTGCATCTATATCAGCAGGGCGCAATCTATTCATTTAGAGGCTCTGTCAAGCAAACACTACCATGAGCTCTGCTTTTTGTAATCTCTGAGCAGTGCTTTCTCCATGATGCCAGTGTTATTGAGCCTGCCTCTACGGAGGGATATTGACATATCAACACATTTAATATAGAACGGTAAAAAAGGTACAGGTGAAAGCCGTCATATCCTCATATATTGAAGCATTTTCAAAAGTGAACTTTCCAGACACATTTATTGGGCTGATAACATTACTCAAACACAGTGACCATTGTAAACAAGAAAACAGAAAAAAAGGCATTAGCTCAGTTTCAGAACTTCTCCAGACTTCAAAGTGTGCCAAGCTTTTTTTCTTTCTTAACGTTGTCTTTTTAAAATCATCTTTATGTATCTTTTGAATGTTAATTCATTACTTTTCTTTAAATATTCATTTTTACGCAGTATTGATTATAATATGTACAAACGAGGCCAAGTTGCACTGAGGCCATAAGAAAGCCTATAAATATTTGCTTGTTTCCCAAGACATGACTGTAGTTTTTGAAAATGACAAGATAAAGCTGTGCTCCTTCTCTGTGGGTTTTGCCGATTGCATGCCTTGTTGGTGACTGGAATGAAACGTCCATGTGAGTGCTGCTGACCGCTTTGCCTCAGTTAGAGGGAATAGGTGCAGTGACATAGTCCTTTTATTTCCCACTGACAATTTTATATACAAAGGCTTTAAGTCACAACTTTGTCCAACAGGTTGGAACGCTATCAAATAAATGCTTCCAAACAATTTTTTTCCATGAGTCTCCTTTTGGTTTTCTCCCAAAAAATGATTGGTATCAAAATGTCCGTATAGATATAGTTGAACAGTGAGGGGATAAGGCTTGTTAAGATGCTTTAGATTGAGGGTTAAACTTGTTCTCATGTATGAAAAGAATCTCTTTGTTTGCAATGCAAAGTTCTTCAAAGCGCATAATGTCCCGTGTGGTTGGTCTTTGTACAATGCCATGAAATAATAACAAATTAGATGCAGCCTTGAGCTTAGTTTTCACACCTCTTCCCTCCTCCATCCTCTCATCCTGCCCCTTCGCCTCGCCCCGCTCTCCATCTCTCACACTCATCTCCATGTTCAGCCAAGGGAGGCTACTTTAGCAACCACTCGTTCACTGGAAGAGAGGAGAAGGACAGGAGTGACAATACTGATTTATATATGCGCTGCTCGCCACAAGTACAGTTTAAAAGGAATGTGAGTGAGGTGATTTTGTGTGGTGGTGTATGCTTTGAGTAGTATCCCTGACGGAAATTATACCAAGCCCAAGTAAACATGTTTTTGTTTATTGTTTTCTTTAAGTTCTCATCGTTATGTGAGAGCAGGAATTTACTAATGTGTTATCACATTTCTGTTAAAAATTTGAAAAAACAAAAGTATATACTGTATGTTGACTGTATGATGAGCTCCTGATTTTCTATTCAGATACCCTAATAACTGTCTGTTTGGGGAAGGGAGCAACGTGTTTTGTTGCCCCTGCTCGGAAAGGTTGACCTCACACAAATTTTCAAGGAGATGTATTTCCCTGTAATGAAACCCTAACCCCTCCCTTCACCTACCCACTCTATCTTGAAGGTCTTTAAATCTCCAAGCGATTAAAAAACTCATCTACGGTTTGTGTTTGTGCTCTCTGAGTGTCTCTGGTGAGTGCACCTGATTGGCGATTGAGTGAGGTGGGTGAAGTCTCCCCACAACTGCTGCTGCACAGAATAAGAATGACATCTTTTGTAAGGGTAAGAGCGGATGAAAGAGAGAAAGGTGCAGGCAGAAAGAGAATGGTATGTGCCAGCCTCCTTTTCTTGCTCCTGATATAGTGCATCAGAAGCAAGAAAAGGAGGCTTACACTTTAAAGGCACAGTTCACCCCAATATTTAAAAACATATATTTTTCTCTTACCTGCTGTGGTCTTTATCTATCTCTATTGTTTTGTTGTGAGTTGCTCAATTTTGGGAAGTTAATGCCTGCAGAGATATCTACCTTTTCTCTTCCCTGCCAATGTAATTAAACTACATGGCACTGCAATTTTGGTGTTCAAAGCATCACAAATATACTTGGAAAATCTCCAAACCAGTGTTTCTTTTCAGAAATCATGACCTACTTACTTAAGATATTCCACAGACCTTGTTGCAGGCAGTTTCCCGTAGAAACTATTTTCTTTCTGTACCAATGCACAGACGGAAGCATACATATATTGAGGAGGACACCGTTAATATTCCAATCCTGTCATGAGCACAAGCTTTTTATCCTTGAGTAGCTGCATGGCATTTCTGCTTGGTGATTAAATTTAGTTCTTTTTAAAATAGTTCCCCCATCTAAGTGCTCACAACAAGGTCCCTGGATTATCTAAACAAATTGAGTGTTGATTTCTGAAAAGAAATATTGCTGGAGATGAGTTTATCCGACGTCCACTTATACTGGAAAAAAAGGCACACATCCCTTGTAGATGATATTTTCCAAACTGAGCAACTCACACCATACTAACTGTCCCTTTATTATATTTACGCTTCAGGTGTCAACATTTTATGCAGCCTGGTTAAAACAGAGGGAAGGAGATGACACAATGCAGGAACACCAGGTGTTCTGACTGCCCAGCCATATGATATAGTACACACACACTGTCAGGATTTAAATAGTTGTGAATGCAAAATGATGTTTGCTGCAGGGACTGTAAATTTGTACATATAAAGAAAATGGATGTGAAAGCTTCTCTTTAATGTATCTTTGTAATGTTTATATATACAGTATATATATATATTTGGTATGTATTTGCTAATATTCGAATAGGCCTCTGGATGACACTACTAAAAAATCATATTGAGCCTAAAAACAGAAGGAAAGGTTCACTAGATGAGTCCAAACAATAACTAAATGAACAATACGTCTAGTATAGTAAAAAGGAGTAAATAGAATGAATTTTATTTTACTCCATCTTTTGCTATTACTCACTGGTTTCTTTTACTGATTCAGCAGTCATTTCATGTTTTCTGTGTTCCCACATTTCTGAACTATAGCAAAGTGACTATAACCTTATCAGTACCGATGGCTAACAATGAACATAAGAGTCAAGTTGTTGTGTATTAATATGATCCACATGGTGTTCTTCAATGGACAACAACAAACAAACAAACAACAAAAGCATGCACTGTTAGAATGTTAATGTAAAAAGAGGTCGATCTGAGAGATGTACAGTATTTGGAAGCAGGAATCAGATAGAGAAACAAATAAATCATGTAGTTTCTACCTCTGTATTGGAGCTTCTGAGCCCTGTTGTTTGGGCAGTCTTTGCCCTGCATGCTGAAGTTGATATTAGTTCGGATGCAGCGGTTGTTCAGTGGCTGGACTGGGCGAACATTGTCGCTCATGCTCAGGAAGATCTGAGATGGCTGGTTCTGGCTCAGCAACCTCAGGGAGTGCATCTTAGATGAAGACAGAGAGAAAAAGCCATTGAGAAAGATTATAATAGAAACGTGAGGCAGCCAGTATGACCCACAACATTGTTTCCTGAACAGGACTGTGGTAGAGGAATAGTCAAAATCATACCGAGAAAACTTTGGAGTAAAGGTTTCTGTGCCTAGTTGACACATTTCATGAGAGGAAAATCTACACTTCAGGCAAACAACCCCCAGTGAGTTGTGTTTCTCTGGCTCACCTGCATGCGTGTGAGATACACAGGCTTGTTCATCAGAATCCATGTGGCTGTCTCAAAGCATGGAGGGACGGTCATTGATCCATCATATGTGATAAAACTACTTGTCTCTGGGTAAATCTCCTCTACATTCAGGCCAGTCAGTAGATATGCATCATCTGTAGAGAGACAAGCAGGGAGCAAAAAAAGAGGGTTACATCAGAGGATGTTGTGCAGTAATATATAAAGAGCTTAATTCCAATTAGAAATTAATCAAACATATGGTAAATGGTCCCCCTCTGACACCCCCCTGCATACATACTCGTCCACTCCCGTCCACTGGAACTTCTTTACTTATACCTCTACCCACATTTCTATTTCTATTTACTGAATATGTTTTCTGTCACTGTCCTCGTTGTAAATAATTGTACAGTAAGTTAAATGTAAGTTATATTAAATAATTGTTTTTTAATCATAGTGTTTTTTTTTATTTTTTC
>KV751381.1:1326077-1363041 GCA_001698575.1 Mola mola | reverse complement strand
AGTTAAAGCATCTGGCCCTTTGTTGTTTCAAACTCAGTCACCTCAGCCAGTGTAAAATATACAATTAATCGGTGAAAAATGGAATGGAAGGAGCCTAGCTGGACTATTCCAAATACCATGCATCTGGCCTGTAAGGGGTTGGAGCAATCTATGGCTTTTCACCAAGAAAACACATGTTCTAAAATGAATGCACAAAGCATTCCTGAAAATTTACTGTATGAAGGACTGTGTTCTTTTTATAATTCACAAGTTACTAGACATTGAAACAGTCCTGACAAGGAATCCTTGTGACGTTTGAGGATCCTTCTTTCATATTGAGGAGCACATCCCATATGCAAAGCAAATCAAATCAAATCAAATTTTATTTGTATAGCCCGAAATCACAATTTACACATTATCTCACTGGGCTTTGACAAACTGTACAGATGTGACATCCTCTGCCCTTAGACCCTCGAACCGGGTGAGGAAAAACTTAAAAAACCCTAAACAGGGAAAATAAGAAACCTCAGGAAGAGCCACAGAGGAGGGATCCTTCTTCCTAGGACGGACAGACGTGCAATAAATGTCACTTGTACAGAACACAAAAACATGATAACAACAGTTCATTTAGAATGTATAAAACATCCATGAGTCCCAGAGTCTGTGGATTCTATGAGTCCGGATGTATGGAAAGTCTAGTGATCCAGACGCAGGTGGACTCTGTTGGTCCAGGAGTCATTGTACTCCATGTAGGAAGATCTGGGTGTTGCTGAGTCCAAGAGTATGTAGAATCTGTAAATCCAGGGATATGTGAAGTGTAGTGGTCCAGAAGCAGGTGTAGTCTATTGATCCAGAAGCCATTGTGATCTGTGGGTCCCGATTTGCACTTGGAAATCCAGCCTAGGATCCAAGTCACAGGATCCAAGTCACAGGATCTCCTTTCCTAATGTGGCCAGGGGGCATCAGGCAGGACCACAGCAGCACCTCCCACCGCGACCTAGAAAAACCTGCAGGATGGTAAAGCACAACGACTCCGGGGAAGAAGTAAAGTTAGTGTAAGGATATGGACATTTACAGGAGCAGAGAAGGAGTCGGAGTCAGAGGGGGGAGAGAAGAAAGCTCAGTGAATCATGGAGTGTTCCCCCAGCAACCTAAGCCTATAGCAGCATAACTAAGGGCTAGATAGGCCAGCCTTAACTATAAGCTTTATCAAAAAGGAAGGTTTTAAGCCTACTCTTAAAATCAGAGAGTGTGTCTGCCTCCCGTACCAAGACTGGAAGATAGTTCCACAGGAGAGGAGCTTGATAGCTGAAAGCTCTGCCTCCCATTCTACTTTTGGAAATTCTTGGGATCACCAATAACCCTGCATCCTGGGAGCGTAAGGTTCTGGATGGGCGATAGGGTACTATGAGCTGTTCAAGATAAGATGGTGACTGACCATGAATAGCTTTGTAGGTGAGAACAAGGATTTTAAATTCTATTCTGAATTTAACTGGGAGCCAGTGCAGAGAAGCCAGTATGGGGGAAATATGGTCTCTGATATTAGTTCTAGTCAGTACACGCGCTGCTGCATTTTGGATTAACTGAAGAGTTTTTAAAATTTTGTTAGGGCAACCTGAAAATAAAGAATTACAGTAGTCCAGCCTGGAAGTAACAAACGCATGAACTAGTTTTTCTGCATCTTGTTGAGACAGGATGTGCCGGATTTTAGCAATGTTACGGAGGTGAAAGAAGGCGGTCCTTGAAATCTGTTTAACATGTGATTTAAAAGACAGCTCCTGGTCAAAGATAACACCCAGGTTTCTGACAGTGGTGCTGGAGGCCAAGGCAATGCCATCCAGATTAACTATGTTGCTGGATAATGAGTCTCTAATGTGTTTGGGGCCCAGCACAATGACTTCAGTTTTGTCAGAGTTTAACATTAAAAAGTTATGAAACATCCAGTTTTTAATGTCCTTAAGACATGACTGTAGATTAGCTAACTGATGGGTTTCATCTGGCTTCATTGATAAGTATAGTTGTGTGTCATCTGCATAACAGTGAAAATGTATGGAGTGCTTTCTAATAATTTTACCTACAGGAAGCATATATAGAGTAAATAGTAATGGTCCAAGCACAGAACCTTGTGGGACTCCATGACTAACCTTGTCATATCTTGATGATTCATCATTAACATGAACAAAATTATATCTATCAGATAGGTAGGACTTAAACCATCTTAGAGCAGATCCTTTAATGCCAATTTGGTGTTCCATCCTCTGTAGTAAGATGTGATGATCGATAGTGTCAAAAGCTGCACTAAGATCTAATAAGACTAGTATAGAGATAAGTCCTGCATCAGATGCAGTGAGGAGGTCATTTGTAACTTTTACCAATGCCGTTTCTGTGCTGTGATGCTTTCTAAAACCTGACTGAAACTCTTCAAATAGACTATTATACTGAAGAAAGCCACATAGTTGTTTCGCTACTGCTTTCTCTAGAATCTTTGAAAGAAAGGGGAGGTTGGATATTGGTCTATAGTTGGCTAAAACTTCTGGGTCTAGGGTAGGTTTTTTTAGGAGCGGTTTAATTACAGCTACTTTAAATGACTGGGGCACATAACCTGTTACAAGGGATAGATTGATAATGTTTAGTAGTGGATTTCTAATTAGGGGTAAAACCTCTTTGAGCAACCTAGTAGGTATGGGGTCTAGTATACAGGTTGATGATTTAGATGAAGATAATGTTGTCGTTAGTTCATGAAGGTCAATTGGATGGAAGTTTTCCAAACACACATCAGGACTAATAACAGCCTCTATAATTCCTGTTACTGAACTGGAATCTGTGGAGTGTAGGATATTTTCTCTGATAAGTCTAATTTTATTATTGAAGAAGTTCATAAAATCATTACAGGTGAGGGCTCTAGGAATGCATGGTTCAATAGAATGATGGCTCTCAGTCAGCCTGGCTACAGTGCTGAAAAGGATCCTGGGCTTATTCTTGTTTTCTTCTATCAACGCTGAATAGTAGTCTTTTCTTGCTCGGCGAAGGGCCCTCCTGTATACTTTAAGGCTATCCTGCCAGGCCATGTGTGGCTCTTCCAGTTTAGTGGAACGCCATTTCTTTTCAAGTTTATGAGTTTTCTGTTTTAACTTGCGAGTGTTAAGATTATACCACGGAGCTAGTCTCTTTACTGGTTTTGTTTTCTTTTTAACTGGGGCAATGGAATCGAGTGAAGCACGTAGAGAGCCGGCAGTGAAATCGGCAAGGTGATCAAGCTGGGAGGGGCTAAATTTAAGATATGACTCTTCTGTTATTTTGGGATATGGCACTGAAATTAATGCAGAGGGAATAATTTCTTTAAAATTTTCAACAGTGTCCTCAGATATGCATCTGCTATAATAACTAGTGACTCTTGGTTTATAGTTGATGAGCAGAAATTCAAATGTTAGAAGATAATGATCTGATAAAAGCAGATTTTGCACAGAGACATTTAAATTCTCAATTTCAATGCCATATGATGGATTCACCATCATCATGTCAAGTCTCTGAGGATGGAAGAATGCAGTCTTGATAAGCCGCTGAATCAACAGGCCTGTGTCTGTGTCACTTGTTGCCTTAGGTCGCCTTCACACCAGCCTTGAACCCTGGTGCAGTTCTTTTGAGTTGGTTTGAACACAGTCTGAGATTTCTGGCGCGAGTCAAACAATCGGACTGTGGTCTGCTTGAATAGGACGATTTTGCAAGTGAACTCCATGGTGTGAATCGCATCTGCACCAGCCACTACAGTGGCTTACTATCTATGCGTCATTTGCTGTTTTGGTGGGTGAAAAGAACATTTCTAAATTGCTGGAAAAAGTATATAAGAACACGGAGATTTTTAAAATCTTCAGCGAAATATGGTAGCAGAAAAGATTTTTAATGAGGAGTTGAGTGGAGTAACGTAAAAGTCAAGAAGCCTTGTCAACAATTCATAAAAACACAAGAGGCTTTGCAGAAATTTTGCAGTTCTTCTGATATTAAAGACAACTTTCTATCGTATGACACCTCGACAATATTTTAAACACAAGACCCATGGTGAGCCAGCTGTCTTCCATGATGTTCCCAAGCCAGCCGAGAAATATAATCTCTCCAGCGTGTCCTTGGTCTACCCCAGGGTCTCCTCCCAGATGGGCATACCTGAAATACCTCCCCAGGGAGACGTCCAGGAGGCATCCTGACCAGATGCCCGAACCACCTCAACTGGCTCCTCTCAACATGGAGGAGCTGTTCTACTCTGAGCTCCTCCCGGATGTCCGAGCTCCTCACCCTATCTCTAAGGCTGAGCCCAGCCACCCTGTGAAGGAAACTCAATTAGACCGCTTGTATTCGCGATCTCATTCTCTCGGTCACTACCCGGAGCTCATGACCATAAGTGAGAGTTGGAATGTAGATTGACCTGTAAATTGAAAGCAATGCCTTCTGGCTCAGCTCTCTCTTCACCGCAACAGACCGCTTTAGCGCCCGCATCACTGCCGACACTGCCCCAGTCCATCTGTCAATCTCCAGCTCCATTTTCCCCTCATTCGTGAACAAGACCCCGAGATACTTGAACTCCTCCACTTGGGGAAGCGACTCTCCCCCGACCCAGAGTGGGCAATCCACCCTTTTCCGCCTGAGAAATCATGGCCTCAGATTTAGAGGTGCTGATCCTCATCCCGCTTCACACTCGGCTGCAAACCGTCCCATTGTGAGCTGGAAGTCACTGTTCGATGAGGCCAACAGGACCACGTCCTCTGCAAATAGGAGAGATGGAATCCGGAGGCCACCGAACCCGACTCCCTCCGCCGCTTGGCTGCGCCTAGAAATTCTGTCCATAAAAATTATGAACAGAATTGAATTGAAATTGAACAGAGCCGGTGACAAAGGACAGCTTTGGCAGAGACCAACCCTGACTGGGAACGGGTCTGATTTACTTCCGGCAATGCGAACCAAGCTCTGACTCTGGCAATACAGAGATCGAATGGCCTGTAACAAAAGGCCATCTACCCCATACTCCCGGAGCACCCCCCACAGGACACTTTGAGGAATGCGTTCATAAGCCTAGAATAAGCATTCCTGGCATTCTGAGTCAGAGTGATGAGATTGGACATCTGAAAAGGTCTCACATAGCATGGGTCATAGAAAAGCAAGAGAATTAAGCTTCTGCTTTAAGAAAACTGTGGCTAATTATTACCTTGAGACTCAGTGCTACTACGGAAAAATGCTTTAACAGTAGGAGTGAGGATATGTTAGCAGATAGACAGAGTGCATTTGGGTGGGTGGCAAGTGAGTGCATGTGAAGAAGCCTTTATGTCTTTAATTACTATATTACCCAGACACTACAGTATATATTTTTTCTTGGGAGTCAAGGAGTGTTGACCGAGGTCATCGTCTCCTCTGTCTCTTGAAGACTAAATGGTGGTCATTCACATTGGGGAGCTAATTAGGAGTTAGCAGCTGAACTTTATCTCGGAGTGTTTAGAGTTGCTTCCTGCTAAACACTCCGAGATCAAGATGACCTGGATGACTGAGAACCTTCATGGACAGCTGAACTTTACTGGTTTAATGTACACAGTGCTGAGGATGTCAGCTTACAATATAGTAATGCTGAAAATAACTACATTACAATACAAGCTTACTTTTGCTATGACGATTAAGGAATGGCTTCCGTAACCTGCCTCTGATGGTTTTACCTTTTTATTTTTCTAAACATAACCAGTTATCACTCAAGTATATGCCAGTCAGAGGCAGAATAGAGGCAGTTTTTCCTTCACCATTTCTAGTGTGTTGCACACGATAAACGAAATCCACACGAAAATCAGTGTTCAGAAACACTTCTGTTATAGTTTCCTGCATCTGCGGTGCTAGAATAAGTTGATTGTGTCTACATGTTTATAGGGCATTTGTCTATTTGTTTGTGTTGTAAGTATTTGCCGTGCACGTGTTGTGTGAAATGGGCTAAACTGATTCCAGCAGTATGTTGATGATATCTGTGTATTCTTGTTTAATGGATTTATGGCATAAATTCCATTCACTGAACTGAAAGGGTTAAAAATTAAAACCTAAATACAAGGTTAAAAAAGTGTGTCCAGCCTGAGAAGGAAGGAGATTAGTAAGGAAAACGTGGAACCACTTGAATCAGCATGGGGTCCACCTTTAATTGAGCCTCGTTTGTGCTAACACAGTGTTTAGTCCTGGTCTGTTTTGCTCTACACATGTATATTGTACTATAGCTGTCTTGTAATACTCGACCACTTATTCAAACAAGGTGCCTTTCACAGACATTGTACCTAATAGAGTTTCTGTAATAAAGTAATTTAGAAAACGTTTCGTAATTGAATGAGTAGCTTACTGGTAGATTTTTGCAGGCATAACCAATTACAGAATAGCATTGTAACAGCTGCTGGGTCATTACATAAATAATGCTAAACGTTGCTGTCAGCATTAATTTATTATTGCTCACAATCACTTAGAGATCTTAACACATAATTCATTTTTTTTAATGCAAAACTAAGCACAATTGTCCTCTGGTGATTCATTGATGATTATGTGACAGCACTACATAAGGGTTTATCAAACAAGAATGATAATTGAGGAGACACCCACTGGCTTGCTGAATGGCAAGATTCATTTTAAAAAGTTTCAAAGTGGAGAAAAACCAAGGTTGTGTGCACATATTGCAGTGATGAAGTCTTTTAACTGAAACAAAACAAGCTAGAAGCAATATTATCAAGCGATTTTTGCTGATTTTAGTGAAGATGCTAGCAATGAGTCAAGCAATGCTTGGCAAACAACACAACCAGAGTAAAGTTGTGGCAAATCTCTCACCAACAGCTAAGTGAACCAGTGCCATTGCTAAATTTATCACCACAGACTGTAGGGCTGTCAACAGAGTTGAAGACCAGGATCTCCGAGGCATTATCCTGATCGCCTCAGTCGACTGATCATACAAGCCATCTCTGAGGGGAACTGTTATTACAAGAATTCATGAACTGTTTGACACTAAAAAGGTTACAAATGTGAGGCAGCTGGCACAAGAAAAAAATATTGCTGATATTGCAGATAATGGACAAATGAATAAGAAACCAGAACTATCTAATTGATAACATATGTCAACTGCACCCGTTGACTTTGGGTGCGTTAAAAACGGATGTTAATTTGTGTCTATTCTATATTTGAGTTTCTGCTAATTAAATCTGCAGTTCATACGAATTTTGAGGGCAATGGCAAGCACTCCATGAGACTTTTGCATTCAACAAATTGATTCTTGTTTTCTAACTATGCTTTTGTTACCCCCCCCCCAAAAAAAACAATAATACAATTACATACTATTATTTTAAACATATAATTAATCTTGATCAGTCACAGCTTATTATTGTGACTAACTTCATTTTCAATCGACTGACAGTACTATCTAAAATAAATCAATAATTGTGAGTAAATAGTTATTAAACATGTAAATACTTACCTTCATGAATATAGACACTATGACCAGTCCATTGGGGCTTTTAGCAGCTTCTGTATAGTTTGTGTACAGTTCATGATTGTAGTGGATCAGCTGAACCTGGAACATATGGAGACAAAAATCATAATCTTTCACACCCATTGGTGTGGAACCAATTTAAGCCCAATAATATTGTACCCACCCACTTTTACACCACATTTGTCTGTTCACTCTTTGGAACTTTCAGAGCGCTGTCAGTCAAATCAATTCCACTCGAGAAATGTCGTGACAAATTAAACTCATGCCACATTTTATACATACTTACTCTAGAAAAAGAATGAAGGCGGCACAAATGCAGGGAGGAGCTATTGCTGTGAGCTTTTAGTTTTTTATTATTTTAAAATGTTGTGTTGTTTGTTACTGCAGTGTTGTCATTACAAGTTACAAAAAGGTAATTGCTTTACTACATGCAAGCATTATGAGATAGTCATCGTATCAATTTTTGTACTATTACGTTTGTTAAGAACATTGTCTCATTTTGGAAAAAAACAGCTAAAATACCATGCCTGAAATAAATCAGATCAGTTCTATGTCCTCAACCATAAGGCCTATACATATAAGAATATGAATTATCATGTTTATGATGAATAGGCTCCAAAATTTATTTGCATAGTGCCAAGTTGCAAATAACATAAACCTCCCAAAAATATCTAAATATTTCCAGGTGCATTGTTGTAATGTCAGTTTGTTGCTAGAGTGGGCCACAGACCGTGTCATGTCATTAAGGGCCAACTTGATATCTTCAGTTGCCAGGTCCAGTCTGCACTTAGTGAAACAGAAACACTGAAACAAGTCAGAAGCAATGGATTGTCGATCTGGAGTTTTTTTTGCATTGATATGTCCTCAAAACAGCTTTCGATCAAAATGTCAAAGATACGACTTGAGTTCTGGTTTATGGCTATACAGAGTCTGAATATATCTGTGTTTATATATGTTTTGTCTGTGCATTTACTGTGAGCAGCACACAGAATCATTACAGCCTCAGCCTCGTTTGTGTGTTTGGCGTGAAGTAACGGCTAGAGGTGGCAATGTGTCACATGGGCTACCCAGGTGTTAGAGAATTTTTACCATTGTGAAATTAATCTCTTGGTATTTGAATTGTGTTTAGTCCCACTTGGATGTTTTGGGGCTCTGATCCCCATGTGCAAACCTCAAAAATCCTTTCAGAGAATCATTAACTTAGTTCCAGAGTCCCTCCACCTCAGGTAAATCTGCTACACCTACATCATGATACTTCATATCTAGCTGATGTTTTAAATTAGAAAAATAAATTAAAAAGAAAAGGCACAGGTGAGTGTGGTTATACCCTCTCCCAGCATGACAACAACGTTTCACTGATGCTTCATCCATTGCAGCCGCTTCAATACTTCCAACTCATAAGAGTGGACATTGCTTAAAGGAGCCCAAAGTTTCAACCTGGTTCTGAAAAAGTGAAAATTAAATGGTCCACAACATATATAGTTTGAAAGTATGTAGATATGTGCAGTTTTTTATAAGATGGCAGAGAGATTAAAGAGAGAGATGCTGATTGACATTAACTCATGTGATTATTGTGAAAACACAGCTTTGTATTGCACCTCATTTGTGTCTCACAAAATTATTGAACAGAGTGCAGAAGACAAATTATTGATATATATAATCTCTAATATACCTTTTGGCGGAATTACTTTGATGTTGTAATCATAATATAAACAATAAAAATAAGGGCTAATGATTTCCCACTGTTTCCAAAGGCTCCTTTTCTTTCTCTCCCCATCTCCATAACCTGCTCTTCCTCACACATTGGCAAAGAACTTGGCAAGTACAATACTGGAGGGTATAAATAAACAAACGCGGAGGAGGAGAAGAGCAATTATGAAATGCTCAACTAAGGGGAGCAAGGAATGATAGAACATCTATAAATGCAATCAAGGCAAGAGAGGAAACGGTTGTGGTGCAATACTAATCTGATTAGATTTTTAGGTGAGAGAACTCATCCATGCGCCTGCAATAAAAATATCGTCCCAAGTTTGCTGCCGGTGGTTAATAAAAGGCCAGAGTGGGCCGTAATAAAGTAAGAAGTGTGACAGCCTTTTTATGACCTGATGACTGACTGGGCCCCCGGAGGTAGGTCATATAAAAACAGCAGGTCCGTAGTGCTAGAGAGGTGTTCAATGCAATGGTTATGAGGCAGTATAAAGGTGGTGGTCTGGTCTCCTTGTCAACTTTCATCCATTCACCCACCCTTCCTTAATTTTAAATGAAGCACAAATCCCCTTAAACTGACAAAGACACATAGACTTTTACAACACCATCTACATCCCGATTATCATCACTGTCCTATCAAAGCAATGGATCTCCCCCTTTGATGATTTAGATTTTCTACACTTTAGCAAATGTCCTCATTCTTCCTTAGTAGATGCCAGCATTGGTGGAGAGACATTATGGAATTTTTAGAGCGCAGCATTATGCTGAAACAGAGAAATGAAGCTGGGAGTTCAGAAACATAGCTTTGAACAGTCTAAATAACTTAAGGTTTAAAGCCAAGGATCCACAATAAGCTCCATGATTTCCATGAACTGAGTCAGACTTATGTACACGCATCAATATCAGATGATTGTTTGCCAATTAATTATCCTGATTTCAATATAAAATGCTAAGAAAAAGCTTTGATTAGCATGGTGTGCTATGTGGTAAAGCCTGCCATCAATAGTTTGCCAACTTAGTGGAACACAAACAGGAGACTTGTGGCTGAATGAATAAGAACGCATTCTAAAAATACTTATGTTTACTGTCACTCATGATAAGGCATGTAAGTCCATTTAAAATATTAAACATGGCACCAATAACGTGTAAACTTAGGTTTTCCTTTTGGCTTGTAAATGTGTTGTGTGTTGCACTGTTTTGGATTGAAAAGTTGGGTGTCAGAGAAAATTTTCATGCTCCTAAAAAGAGCAAGATTTGAAGATATGTGTTTTTCATTGGACAGGGATATAGTGCAGATGGATCTAGATAGCACTGTCAAAGCAGTAGATATCAGCACCTATCATTCCGTCGTTCATGGTATAAAATATCATTATGTTGCATTGGTAATCAAAAATAGTCCCAGATTTCTTGTATATTTTTCATCAAAGTTGCTCGGCTTGGAACAAGTTGGGTAGTGATGTTCCAACGTTATTTTAATCAAATATGAACCACAATTAGGATACTGGATACTGTGGTGCAGATGTGGGCGAAATGTACTTTTTAATGGTGATTAATGATGATTAGGGAGGAAGAAAATAAATCAAATCATGAAAAACTGTGACCGATAATCTGCCTCTGTGATATTTGCTATTGTGGCTTTAAAGTGTTTGTATCACTAGCCTGTGGTGAATCCCTCTCACTTAACACAATTTGGATTAAAAAGAGCACAACTTAGCAATGAGATGTCTCCTCCAGTGAACAGGGGATCATTTTGTTAAATTCATTAGGTGTCCTAATATCCTAAGGTGTTTGCACTGATATAATGAATTAACAACAATTATGCATGTACTTTTTTAAGGCTCCATGCCAACATCAGGTGGGACTGGAGGCATTATGTTTTCTGGTTGTCCATACATATGGATAATCATATATACGCACAGCTATTCTTGTAAAAGCCAAGGTTGACTCTGATTTAAGGAGTGATTCGATTTTTGAGGTCATAGGCCAAAGGTCATTGTCACTTTGAACCCACTTGTGAACAAGTCAAAAATGTTGCTGATATGCTTTTTACAACTTATTTAACTGAGTACTTTTTATTTCCAACAAAAAGGACAATCTACCAGAACCTAACTGGTTTTCTCAAATATTCATGTACTGGAGACAACAATCTGACCCCCATACATTTAACTCTGCTCTGTAATCCAAAGATTATTACAAAAGATGCACCTAAACCTTGGGAAACAATAAAAAAAAAAGAATTCTACTAATCACATTATCACAAAAACCACCCAGCCTGTCCTTTTGACCGCCCCTGTACTTTCACTATCTGCTTTGACTGCCTTGCAGGGACATATTACCATCACATGGTATTTTTTCCAGTTATCAATTTATTACATAAAAAATTTAAAAAAACAAAAAAAGTAAATGAAAATGAAATTTTTTTTCTTTCATCTCAAATATTTCACAACCAACATGCTGACAGCTAAGAATATGGTTTTTGTTTACAGGTACATTTAGTCTGACGATAGGTATTCCCACATATTGCTTGATTGGGTGGTAATGGTCAGAAATGTACCAGGACCAGATCAGGAGTAGGATGCACTATTAAAACTCTTAAAACTTCTTTCTGTATAAAAGTAGCTGAGTGGGAGTGGGAGGTCAATTTCAATGCACCTCTGATCCCCCTCTCGAGGTAGTATCTAAGTAGCATCAGAGGAGAGTCGGTGTTTGTGTAAATGGTAAGACTGATGAATGTTATCTGAGTTTTATTTTAATGATGAGCATATGCATGTTGCTCTGTGACACCTGGGAGGTGTATTTTATTTGCAGCTTTTTTTATGTTCAATTGTAATATTCTATTCATCAACCATGGTCACAAATCCACACACATTCATACAAAACACACTTACAAAATTAAGAAAGACTGATACACACACACACATGCCTGTAAACTAACCCATCCTCCCACGGTCTTCCATTTCATTAGAATGCTTTGCTGGGAAAAGTTTTGATACTTCTCTTTTTGATCATTTTTCAAGGCCAAACACAGCCACCGCGTTTCTGCAGATGGGGCCAAGAGAGACCATTGAGTGGAAAAGAGTAAGTAAAATTAGGTATTTTTCTCTATTTTTGATTATGAAATATGTGATTACACCTTGAAGTCACAGCTTTTGTTCAATCACAGGCTGAGGTGGGCTGTCAGGGGAGGTGGGAGATGATGAGGACTGTGTCAGATAAAGGCGCTTGAATAAGGATAACGTGGCAAATAGAATGGGACCTATCAGCAACCTTATGGGGCTTCTTGTCCATGTGGTTTAGCAGCTCTAAGATTGCCATGATTATTCAAGTACTGTACCAGTTACTCTACTGAAAACTATGTCTACTGTTAGTTCATTATCCAATCAGTGTTTAGAAACCAATACAGAGTCTGGACCACAGGCTGTCATTCAATTCTGTAGATTATTTTTTTTAAGTTTGGAAGATGATCATGAAGAAACACCATACAACAACAAACCCCCAAAATATGATGAAACTCATTACTGTCCTATCCATAAGTTGAGCAAAATAATGTTTGTCATTACTGCAGTAACCCCAAGTTGGCACCTAATAACATTGATAGATAATTGCAAAAAATATACAATGGTTCTTAAATATATAAAAACTGTTAGACTGCAAAATAGTTTTCGTAACTCCAAATTAGCCCATTGTCTTTACATGCCAAAACTTCAATGAGGTCATTGAATCCAATTGTATTTTATATCTGTGTGTCAATCGTGTGAAAAAAAAGAAAAAAAAAAGTTCCTGTCCATGTCAGAAAGCTATTACAAGTGCCAAAATGAAACCTCTGTGGAATAGGGAAAATGTTTTCCATTACGACATTATATTTTAGATACAGATTTAGGTAGAACAGTTATTAATTTTTTTAATCAGTGTTTGTCATTTTGTGTCTCTTCTGATTTTACCTCTTGTGTATTTATTTATCAAGTTATGATTCATTTGATGGGGACAAATACAATATACACAAGCAAAATGAAACAGGTGTCTGACGCTAAATATCACTGTGTCTAATAGCAGATGCTGATTTGCAACTGATCTACTGCAGCACTATATGGGCTCTGGAGCAAGTCTAAACAGTGGAAAACAGGTTTTACATAATTACAATCAATATATTTTTTTTTCAAAATTAAAGCTTCTGTATAATGTGACAGTTATGACAGTTATGGACTTTTTTTTGTCCAAAGTTGTATCACAGGACAAAATGGACAATATCATTAAATTTGGAAAAAGCAAGACACAGTCCATTTTTAAACAATTTCTTAACACTTTAAAACAGCAGAGAATAGCCTTGATTATTTTTTTAATTATTTTGTCTACTTACTGACAGTCAAATATTATCCGCAGACACTTTACCTCTGTTGTAATTTTCGAGGATTCTAGTGCAGGTAGCTTTTTGATAGAAAATCAGATAAACTGTGTATTCTTAATGAGAGTCATCATGCTGAGCTAATGCTTTATCAGCAATTTTACTTAGCCTGTATGTGACAGCACAGGTTTCTCTGGATGCATGGACAACTGTATTGTCAGTTTACATCTGAAGACCTGTATTGAAACATGTTTGAGGAAGGTCTTTCACATACAAACTGAAAAAGGTAAGACCCAAGACAGTTCAAATAACCCTAACCCCAGTGCAAGAACTTACAATACCATGTCCAATTTTATGAAAGACAAATCTGATGTTATTAGTCAAAATGCACTGCTCAAGACCCTTTAAATTAAACCATGAGAGTCACAGTTTATACAATGATACATTTAAAGCTTTGAAATCAAGATGCGATCATTTACAGTAAAAGACAATATAGTGAGGGCAGGGGTTAAATAAACCTACAGTGATGTGTGTGTGTGTGTGTGTGTGTGTGTGTGTGTGTGTGTGTGTGTGTGTGTGTGTGTTTGTGTTTGTGCACGACCACAATAGACACTTGTTTCAGAATGATTTTTTAATATTGACTGTGAGATTGAGGTAGGATAAATGACTATGGTTAATTATAATAAATCCCCTTATCAAGACTGAAACTATTATGTTGCCACATAAATTGATCAATCATCTAATGATGGCAGTGGAAATATGATTTTTGATGATCAATCAAAGTCAGAGAAGCTAGTCATTGTAGCTGTCAAAATGTAGAACGAGTGAGTGCGACAGTGGGTGCTCATGCATGAGTTGGTGCAGTGTATGTGAGAATTAAATGCTGTCATATCAAAGAGTAGAGTGTTTCCTAATAAAACAAACAAACGCGGTTAATCTGCAGCCAACAGGCAAAAAATAAACTTATATAAAGTAGGTTTATGAAAACCTTTCCAATATTAGCTGAATTAATTTAGATATCCATGATGGAGAAGATGAAATGACCTTATATATGTATGTAGGTTGTATAGGTTTATAGGTTCGTATCGAGTTCTCAGTTCATAGTATTAATTCTTAAATTCTCCCCTTAAATCCCACACACAGTTCTGTTAATGTATATATTACATCTTGAGTGTGTTCCCTGCACTTCTATTGACAATTTATTGCACAATTTACATAAAATGTAGTCTACACACCTCTCCAGAGAAGGCTTGTCCATTCAGAAGGTGTTCCGAGCCCTGGCCATCTTCACTGCCAAAGTGTAGTCGTATCTCCTCCAGGCGATGGCTGTATGTCATTGGCCCTCCGGAAATGTTGACCAGGTGCTCCTTGTCCAGCCGCAGAGAGACATGGCGGCCAGTGTTGTACATTGTCCCTCCCACCTGGAGAACAACCAATGAGGCACAATTGATTGCACAAGATCACAACCATATCGCTTGAGAGAAACTTAAGCCACATTTCCGTCAAAGTGCTGTCAAGTAAATGTTAGTGTGTGATAATGTGGGGTGAGAATGGATTGTTAATTTTACAGTAGTCCTACACAGACTGTTGCTCTGATTGGCCAGGTGATCATTCACCTGCCATGTTTTAACTCCATCTTTTAGTATTAGTTCTATATGCAAGGTGCCTCATCAGAGGGCTAATGTAAAAACAAAATGGTACAAAATAATTCTATTGATGCCATCCACAACTTCTGGTAATGGAAATGCTAAAATAAGTACTTTAATATGTCCCAAACCAAGCTGTTGCAGACTACTGAGTAAAAAAAAAGGTAGTATACATTGAAAACAAACAGCTCTCAAAATGGCAAACAAAGTGTCTGATGAACCTTATGCTCACAGGATGCAGGGTTATTGGTTATCTCCAAAAGTAGAATGGGAGGCAGAGCCTTTAGCAATCAAGCTCCTCTCTTGTGGAACCATCTTCCAGTCTCAGTGCAGGAGGCGGACACACTCTGCTTTTAACAATAGGCTTAAAACCTTCCTTTTTGATAAAGCTTATAGTTAGGGCTGGGCTATCTAGCCCCTAGTTATACAGCTATAGGCACAGGTTGCTGGGGGAACACTCCATGATGCACTGAGCTCTCTTCTCTGCCCCCTCTGACTCAGACTCCTTCTCTGCTCCTCTAAATGTTCATATCCTCCACTAACTTTACTTCTTCCCCAGAGTCGTTGTGCTTTATCATCCTGCAGGTCTTTCTAGGTTGCAGTGGGAGCTGCTGCTGTGATCCTGCCTGAAGCCTCCTGGCCACATTAGGACAGGAGATCTTGTGACTTGGATCCTAGGCTGGATTTCCAAGTGCAAATCGGGACCCACAGATCACAATGGCTTCTGGATCAATAGACTACACCTGCTTCTGGACCACTACACTTCACATATCCCTGGATTCACAGATTCTACATACTCTTGGACTCAGCAACACCCAGATCTTGCTACATGGAGTACAATGACTCCTGGACCAACAGAGTCCACCTGCGTCTGGATCACTAGACTTCCCATACATCCGGATTTATAGATTCCCCAGACTCTGGGACTCATGGATGTTTTAAACATTCTAAGTAAACTGTTATTATCATGTTGTTGTTTTCTGTATAAGTGACATCTATTGCACTTCTGTCCCTCCTAGGAAGATCCCTCCTCTGTGGTTCTTCCTGAGGTTTCTTATTTTCTCTGTTTAGGATTTTTTTTTTAAAGTTTTTCCTCACCCGGTTCGAGGGTCTAAGGGCAGATGATGTCACATCTGTACAGTTTGTCAAAATCCAGTGAGATGATAAGTAAATTGTGATTTTGGGCTATACAAATAAAATTTGATTTGATTTGATTTGATATCTGCATATATGTGATTATGATTTCTTTTGTCTGAAAATATTTCCATCTGCAGTTCCTTTGCATCATCGACATCACAAAGGAACAGCACCTGCGTGATCGAATCCCTTCAAACAAGCACCCTGAGCCCCACCCATCTGCTGCAAAACCTTTGGCAGAAATACCTTGTATTTAACTCAGATTTAAAGCAGCAGTTTACTAGTGTAACACAATCACTGCCTGCAGTTAGAGTCAACGTTCATTTAACTGAATTAAATACTACATTTAAGGGTAGCAGAGATGCAAGGAGATGGTTAAAAAAATAGTAACGCGTGAACATCATATTCCAAAGACAGAGCTGAACACAAATATACAAACATGCTCATTGTTAAAATGACACTTATGAGAAATATGTAAAATAAAGTTTATCAAACTTTGGTCTGTATATAATTATACAACTGTAAAAGGATGTCTACTATTTTGATAAATCTGTCACCGATAATAATTATTTCTGAAGGTTGTTTCTGTAATTTATAGAAGCGTTTGCCTTAGTTTTCAAATTTTTGTGAAATATTTTTCGTTTGAAAAGATTTTTAAAACATGAATGAGATAAACCAGATTCTCCAGAAATTGTTTCCAGTTGTATGAGCACTTGTTTAAGTAAAGAAACACTGGGGTGTTGTCGTGAATTGAATTCTCTATCATCAACAGAGCTTTTGTGGTCCTGAGGGCTTTTATTAATTGGGCAGCAAACTGTGCTGGGATAAAGGGTCATGTTACAAACTGCAACAACACTCCAGCATACAGGAGGGAGTGGAGCCTCGATTTAAAATAAGCAACAGGTCGAGTTGGTGGAAGGATGAAATCAGCAGGATATGCTTACAATCAATATAGTGTGAGGTTTTATGGGAAATGTGGTATAACAAAAGCCATTAATACTGGTCCTTATCAGTAGCAATGTTTATTTATAATCAGGCCTAGTTTCAGAGTGAAGCATTGATATAACGCTATGAATCCTGGGTGAACTCCCTCTTTATCTCATCTTTTCACTCCCTTTTTTTTTTTTTTCTCGTTCCCTCCTTTGTTCTTACCACTTGCTTTTAAAATGATCATCCACACCACTCCGGACATTCCCAGAGATGGACGTCTACCCACATAAATATTTTATAACTCAGAAAAATCAATTCAAAATCCTGGTAATGAAGGACACAGTGACATAATTAGCTAAAGTATGCAGCCATGTAAAGACATAGAATACAAAGGATGGACAAAAGTACAGTATGGTGCAACATGACACGTGCACTTTTTAATATTACAGCCATGGGCATTAATATGAATCTTAACATTCCTCGTAATAATGCAATATTTTTTTTTAAGTTTTTGTATTAATTTTTCCATGCAATCCAAATCCTGGCATATGAAATGTTTAATTATTTTAGTCAGTCATAAGGCCTTATCTATCATTGCCATGATTCAGGTTTGGTTATGTAATAATAAAAAAAGTTGCAACAATTAAAAGTTTACACTATATGAACAATGGATCAAGTCTGTGTGTAATGTCGAAATCATTTTGCAGCGATGAACATAGAGCAGTATCTCCCACCTCTGAAGTACTCCTCTACAGACGCTTCTTTTATACCGATACATTTTCATGCTTTCATCAACTTTTTTGAAGGGGTGACAGGCATCTGTTTCCAATCAGAAAAGTCTTACATGTAGGTAAACAGACAGAAGCAGTAGGCCACCAGCTGGTGAACACAACAGAGCTTTTAACAACAAAGAGCCACATATTTGTACCCTGCACAGGACTACATTCTTCATTTCTAATCATTATTTCCCGGAGACGGAGACAGAGAGGATGGGCTGAAGCGCTCTCAATAGTGTGCCCCACTTTTTTCTGGCTGCCCATTTCCACCCACTGGATATTTAAAACCACCTGTTCCCACAGGATTGTTATGCCAATGCAGTCCTCCGCCACACATCTTTATCCAAAGTTGTTGTAGATCAAAGCAGAGCTAAATGAGGGGTTGTTATTGGTTTGATGCTCTGTCTCCTGGATGTGTCCTTCCTCGATATTACTTTCCTTAGATTATTTATGACAACTTGGCAAAGCCATAATAAAGTAAAATTATGTGACATTTAGATAAAATAACAACTTAGTGCAGCTTTAAGAAGGCAATGATTGTGGTTCAGGAGCAGCCATCTATGGCTGCTCAAAATTCACCTTGATAGTGGTTACTGTAAATGAATCAGACGACAGAGTGGTTTTTTTTCTATGCTGAAAAGCTTGGTCAAACAGCTTCTGCTACTCTGGTTTCAGGCTTTCCACCATATGTGTAGATTTCCCCCCTTTCAGACAAGGGTAATACTTGAGTTCAACACTGTGATTGTAAAATGGAGACTGACGACAGCAATCTACAAACGTAAAAGACCATGTCTGATGAAAGTCACATTTTTGACCTTGTAAACAGCGAGGGGAAGAGCAATGAGTAAAGATATGGCGGGGTTAAGTAGTACGTAAGTAGCATGTGTGTCTGTGTGTATGTGTGTGCGTGTGTGTAATTTTATTCAACAGGAATGGTTTAGTAAAGGTTTAAATCTATGGCTGGAGCAGGAGCGTAAGAAAAATAGAAACTTCCCCCTTAGTGTCAGCAGATAGAAGATTGGCCAAACCTACAATTGTTTATTGTCATTAGGCAGTTTCTGATCAGTTTGGTTTGACTTAGTTATTTAATGATGTATAAGGTGGTGAAACATCATGATTGATGCTATGATCTGTTCACAAATGTTTCGAGCCCGTGTATGTCTGAGAATTTAATGCTGCTGCTGCTGTACCGCTGATCAGTAGTATGTGTATGGCTCTAGCACTTGTAACTGTAATTCTTTGGTTTCCTTTCAAAGGGAGGTAGAGGTCTATCTCATGTGATAAATCATTAATTATGTCAATTGTCACGCAATGATGTTATGCAATTAACCAAGGACATTTGAGAAACTTGTGTCAGAAATCTGGAAGCGACAAAACAATAGTTCCAATGTGACTTTGTAATGAAAATCAGACCAACGAAAGTGTAAAAATGTGTGGACACTTTTTTATATGCCTCACATCAAATTACATATGTACAATATAGAGAAAGAACAGAAGGAATCTCTTATATATCTTTAAATTATTCTTTCTGTGTCCATTGCATATAGCAAACTGTATATGCTAGTTGCACAGGATTTTTTTTCCTCATAGCCAATTTCTGTTGTTCGAGCTGATCGCACTTGTCAGGGTAAATGACTGGAGGCTGGCTAGAAGGCGAGGGTAGTGAAGTGTGGTTGGAATGACAAAGGCAAGGAGAATAATCATGTTTGTCTCACAGCTGAGATGCGGTACAACCGATAAAACAGCATGTACAGTCAAAGGCAGCTCCTTTTCTAATTGGTAATTCTTTTATCTCCCGGGATCAATAATCCCTGGCTCCCAAAGGAAAGTCCTCAGCACAGCAAAAAAGAAGAGAACTCATAGTAGAAACTCATATACTGAGGGAAAAAACAGAAGCTGAACATGATGCAATGGTATATTCAGTATGTAATCACTCAAATTTTAATGGTGATTTGAGAAGAAAAACGAAAATCTACAGGACCAAAGAGGAGCATGTTTTGTAAAGATAAAATAAAAATCCTTCACGCTTTAAGTAAAATTGAACCTTCTGAGACGGGGTTGAAAAAGATCACATTCTGCTACGTCAGCTAGTGGGAGCTGGACTTGAAGAATAAATGAACACTTGCATGAATAAATCTCGCTTCCTTAATTTGCCATGTTCCTACTGCAACACTTACCAGACAGTTATTGCTGGGGAAAGGTTACACTGATTTTTAACCTTTATTAATGAAAATAAACCTTGCAAATTGGATAGGCAGTGGGTACTTACAATAGGCTGTGAGACAATCAACAAAAAACACTCGCAGCTGGTAAACTCATCTAGTGTCTGACACTGATTGTACCACATCTATTTTGTGTACTCAAAACTACAGATACTTTCCAGTTCTATAATCTATAGTTAAACTTTGCAATTAACACAAATTCTGTAAATTCTGATTTTCTACTGAAGATAAGTATTTGTTTGGCCTTTAATTCTTTTATGCTCTGTCACACAGCTCCATTGGTGTCTCCAAAACTATTTGGACATTATTGAGCCACATTGTTACACTGAATTACACACATACAGACGATTGTTTATTTTAACTCAATTCCACAAAATGTCCAGCTGCCAATTACTCACCAGTGCACCAAATGTTGGTTAATTGGCCACTGAAAACAGCCCCACAATGAATGCATTTCCTTCTGTTGAGTACACTTAACTTGCAATTTCCTGTACATTGTAAGCTAATGTTTCTTTTCCACGTCTTGCTGCTGAGAGTGTTAAGAAGTCAAACAATATTTGGTGATGTCCCAGTCTATTGTTAGTTTTGTCCTTTTCATGGACAAAAATATAATAAATACAAAAATAATATTTTGATGTGTAAATGATTCCTGCTTGTCAAAAATGTTGAGATTGGCCCTGAGACAATTTTGGAGTTAAATATCAATATAATACTGCTTGGAGTCAAATCAAAAGACAAACAAACTCAATCAATACTGAACACTTAGACATTATGCAAATTTATTTCAGTCAGAACCTCAAAAAACATCCCTACTTTGGTGGTTCTCAATTCTTTAGAAAAACATATACATAGCAATTTTCTGAACAGCTAAGTTTATTTATTATAAAAATCAATTTATTAAAAACAATTTAATTAAAAACACAAAGAAAGTTGTCAACAAAGCCAGCTATTTTTAGTATATAAAAATTTAAGCAATATACATTGGTGCTGAGCCCGACAGCTGGCACCAGAATTTGCACACACTCATTGTTACAACTCAGTTTGTAACAGGTGTGAGAAGGGACCCAAGAACAGCACAAATCTGGACCGGAACAGTTCAGAACTTTATTGCCAATTTTCAAGAGTCCAAACCGAAGACAATCAGGAAGCTTGGTTGGCGAGCACAGTTCAAGTTCTGAATGGGGCAGGAGACTCCGGAGAGGGAGTCCAGGCAGGCTGCAGGCAGACAAGGAGTGGGCAGATGCAAAGTCCAAAGACAGAAGGCAGGTCAGGTTACCGGGGCAGAGACGAGGAGACAGGATCAGGGACAGAAGGCAGGTAAGGCACCAGGAGATCCGTCCAGAAAACGGTGCTGGAGAGTAGTGCATGACGCGACGACAATCTGGCAGAGAGTGGGTGTGGAGGAGCTGGTTAAGAGGAGGCTGGGTGATAGAGCTAACTGGGGGAAACAGGTAAGTCTAATGATCTTGATTAGGAGAGGTAGGCAGGCAGATAGAGTGGGTTGGTAGAGGGGAAAACAATTAGTGGACTATGAAACTGTTCCAATAAATAAATCAAAGCCATCATCAAAACAGAAACTCACTGCTGACTTCTACATAATTGTGTATACTCAGAATTCAGATTCAGATTCAGAATACTGTATTTATCCCAGAGGGAAATTGTTAAAATAAAGTACAGTAATAAAGTATAGTAAAATAAAATACAGTATGTGTAGGATTTAAGCATAAGTTACAAAGTGCCTCTCTTTGCCACGGTATCTCACTTCACATGTCACTACTTTGAGCTTCTGCCACCCCCCAATACATCTCATTTTGTTCAAGCTGCCTAAGCAGGCTTTTAATTTGTTCCAAGAGCAAGCTGCCATGAGAGAAGGTGCAATTGTACTGTGTACAAGTCCTCCCTCCCAGATATTGATGATCACAAGGAACCAGAACATTAGAAGTAATATGTTGTTCAACGTAAACAAATTATAAAAAAGATCTTTGACTATTTAGAGCAGATAGTAATCAGCACATCAGTAGCAGTATATTAGAAAAAAAAAAACCCACATTGATTAGCATCATTATTTGGGTACACAGATCAAAATAGTAAGTTACCTTTTGTTATAAGAGGTCTACAATTACTGATATATGTGTCCAGCTATTATACTGCAGTAAACATAACAACAATAACAACACCAATATCATACAGAAAAAAAAGTCACAGTACAGTCAAAAGTACAGTTGTGCCACTACACTGGGAAAATTTTTACTAGTTGAAATTTTTGTAACATGAATTCATAGCACAGTAATTATGAACTGCAAATGTGCTTTAGCAACCATCAGATGGGTTTTAATGTCTGAGGGAATGAGGGAAATAAAGAAAGAAAGGGAAAGAACGAGGTGAATGGTGAGTCGTGATGAATGAAATCGAAGCAAAGCTGTGCGGAATTCAGCTATTGACACATTCTTCAATGCAACATTTCACATAATGCTAGATGAGAGAGACTAAAGACTGATGTATATGATGTATATTTAAAACAGACATCACCACAATCTTTTCTTAACCTTAAGGAAACAGGTTCTGTCTCATAAGGGTGAAGGATGCAAGTTTAATTGTCAAATACTGATGCTTTAGGTGATTGTTGATGTCCAGACTCAACACCAAACTATCATTAACCAAACTAATAACTCATATGAACACACTTGTATGACAATATATAACAAAAATCTATACTATATATTGGCATATTGCAATATCGGAACATCATGCTAATACACTATTGTTCATATTTGTCTCAACAAGCATGGGTGTCCAATGGGACCACCATCTCTCATCCGAAAGTCTCTGTCAAAATAGGCTGTTAAGCTTAATAGGTTGAGTGAGCAATTCTTAATCGAACCATGTAGAATGTTTGTACTCAGTTTATAATCATCCTGTACCTCAGGGAGCTCAATTATAAAACTGTGCTTGAAGACTGAATGCATAGTTATGCATATTATGTACAAAAACAAATATATATGCACTTTTCTACTATCACACTTTCATTACAAGTGTGTACTACTGCTGAATCACTATAATGAGTTGTTGTAGTAGTGAGGGTTAATTGGCAGTGTCTCAGTATTCATGTTTTTTATGTAATTACATTATTCCAATTTGATTGTAGAGTTTGCCCAGATTTTAATGGGCAGTGGCTAAGATAAACATTTTTGTATCTAACCGCTATAAAAGCACAAAATCCAGATAATCTTATGTCCTTTCAGTAATTCTAAATAGTTGTTTTAAAAAAGAAGGCATATGAATACTGCTGTAGCCCCTTCTTTAATGTGACAACCTGTCACAATCCATTCCTGGTTTTCCCCTCTACCAACCCACTCTACCTGCCTGTCCTAATCAACATCATTAGACACACCTGTTCCCCCCAGCCAGCTCTTAACCAGCTCCTCCACACCCACTCTCTGCCAGATCGTCGTCGCGTCATGCACTATCTTCCAGCACTCTTTTCCGGATGGATCTCCTGTTACCTGACCTGCCTTCTGCCCCTGACCACGTCTCTGCCCTGGTAACCTGACCTGCCTTCTGTCTCTGAACTTTGCATCTGCCCGTTCCCTGTCTGCCTGCAGTTTGCCCGGACTTCCTCTCCAGAGACTTTGTCCCCATTCTGAACGTAGACTGTGCTCGCCGACCAGGCTTCCCGATTGCCGTCCATTTGGACTCGTGAACATTGTTAATAAAGTCCTGAACTGTGCCGGTCTAGATTTGTACTTTTCTTGGGTCCACTCTCACGCCCGGTACACAACCTAACAGCTTTATTTGAAAGTATGGAACTATCCTTCTTCATTTCATCACATTAGAAGAAGATGGACAGGGGTACATGTGTAGCTTTAGAGAGTCATTATGTTTACATTTCTTTTATGACTGCAAGCAGATTCTCTCTGTTCTCTGGCTGGAAGAATTTGTTTGTCTTATGTGTCCACAATGATCTGGAGAAATCTGATATGCCAGCACATTCATTTCAAAACAGCTATTGGAGTGACTCTTGAATAAGGTCAATTAATATGACAGCATTTAAGATCATGTCTCACGTCTTCAAAACAAGCACAAATAATACCATCATTTGGTCCAAAGTAGAAGGACCAGAGTTTTCTCGATACTGACACTGCTGTCTACAAATTTCCAATACTGTATACATAATACTTTCTATTGTATTGGGTGGAGGTAAGAATCTCAAATCAATCTCAGATTGACAGATTAACAGGCCCTCAAATCTAACTTCAACCAGACTTTCTGTCACAATCATCTCCTGATTTTCCCCTCAACCACCCCAACACTACCTGCTTAACTTCCTGCCCTCATTAAGCTCATCAGACTGACCTGCTGCTCCCAGCTGAAATCAATCACCCAGCCTCCTTTTAAGCAGCTTCTCCACACTCACTCCCTGCTAGATTCTCTTTTGTAGCATGAAAAGCTCTCCAGCCTTTTTCTCTGGACTGCTCTCTCGGCTTAGACCCTGCCTGTCACGGACTTGTTGTCCACGTCCCTGCCCAGGCAACCCGACCTGCCTTCTGCCTCTGGACTTTTCTTCTTCTCGCTCCCTGTCTGCCTGCTGCCTGCCTGGACTCCCTCTTTGGAGGTTCCTGTCTAGTTCAGCACTTGGCATGTGCTCACCACCAGATACTTGTTTGTCTGGACTCTGTACCAATAAAGCCCTGAACTTTACTGGTTTTGATTTGTGCCGTACTTCAGTCCGAACTCACATCCATTACACTTTCACTATCTTTTCCTGCTAATTAAGCTTTTCCTGTATTTCATGAAACCTTATCAAATTGTACTGGACTTTGATCAAATACTCAGAGCAGCATCCACAGCAAATCCTCATGTGCATCCAAATTACACCTATAAAAAATTGTACTTTTAATGATGAATTACTCATTAGTTCATTTACTTTTTTTTTTTTTTTTAATTACTTTTATGGAATATAGTCATAATACCTCAACATATACTGGCATGATTGCCGTGATCATTTTTGAATGGTTATCGCTAGAGGATAAATGCTAATCTTAATCCGACTTTTCCTATGATGCCATCACAACACACCAATCATTTGTTTATTTTAATTTTTTTTTATTAAATGTTAAAATTCATCATCATCAGCAAGTTATTATTCATATACTGTATGTGATTTTTTTTCTTTTTAATGTGTGTTTTGTTCTGTTGCCAAACTCATATTCTACTCTTTTGGACTAAAACAAGTTTCCTTTTACAGCATATAAATTTCAGCACTCAACGGATCAGATCAGCTCCTCTTCATTCTCCTTGTTATGTCCTACTCCAACACATAAACACACCAACAGCCATGATTTACAGTAGACAGTGTGAGGATTGTTGCCTTTTACCCAGGTAAAGATCTGACCAACAATGTCATTTCTGTGCACATGACACTACAATATAGTCTCTTTAGGTTTTGCGTTTTTGAATTCAAAGCAAACCAGCTAAAAAATTAAAGAAAGGGGAAGACCAGATGATGAAGACCAAGAAAGTGAACTATTAGATGTGAACACGACCTTAAAGACCTTTTATTGATGTTCTGATTTTGATCAACTTTGTGAGTCCACCATTCTTGTCAGCCTGACACTCCTGATAGCTAAATCTAACCTACTCACTGCTGGATTCTTCACAACATGTCTGCTTTCTTAACAAACCTATTAACTTGATGATTAGTGGCCAAAAGCCCTCTGCAGGGTCCACTTATCCTCTTGAACTTATCAGTCTTTTAACCATTCCTGCCATGGCACAAGTTTTCACTCTGGAGCCAGCTTCTTAGATAAGTTGTTTGTCACCACCACTGTAAATCACATGGCAGCTCTGATAAGGCAGAGAGAATGAAGAGCAAAAAGCTATAATTTATCTGGTAGCTTTGTTATTGGAAAGGGTTTATTGCATCCAAATATGCTGGATGAGTATTCTGTTTAAATTCAATAAAAAGAGAGTTGCAAAATAGTTCAGCTTGTAAATATAGTTCACTTAGCTCTCACAAGGTCATGTATGTATTAGGTGCACAAGTATCAAGATGGTGAATAAAAATACTAGATTTTTTTTCTTCATTCTTTCATCTCTCAACTTTTCTGACATTGCAGTGCCTACCTTAGGGCAAGCACAGGGAAAAGGTAGAATACAGCTTGAAAGAAAGCAGGTATAATGATAAATATTTGATGCTATTGACAGATAGTTGCTCTTGATAGTTATAGAGGTAGCACGCCCTAACATAATATAAGGTATTTTCTTACAAGCAAATTGACTCTACAGCATGTATAGTAACCACAGAAAGCTGTGATATCAGTACCAAAAGCGGAAATTGAGGCACAACTATGAACCAGAAAAACATAGGAAAACTGCCGTCAGCTAATAAAGAGACTAAAGTGAAATTAGCTGCAAACATTATAAAAATGGGTTTGTCAGATGCTTCAAAGTTTAATTGAGAATTAAATTTAATTCTATTAAATTACTTTAAGCTGCAGAAATGTACGGTATTAACATAAATTTATAACCAGCCTTTACAATGAATGGGACAAGGATAAAACCAATGAGGAAGTCACCCATTGGTTGCAGAATATTGTTCTAAAGGCTTGAGTTTATCATTATGGCTGTTATCATTTTGGTTGTTTGGAGTTGGAAAGTACCCTATTTGCGTGAAACCATGGATCTTGAGAGGACTAACAACCTGAGGGCATGCTGAGGTATTGATTTGCCAATCTAAATTTAGCCAGCCCTTGAAGGATACCCTGCTTTATCATCTGTTTTTCTCTAAATGAGACCAAAAACTCATCAGACTGCTATGCCATCACTTTGCAGGGCAACAAAATTAAAGGTAGTTGAGAAGTGTAACAGATTTTTTTAATTTGTATTTTTTTCTCAGACAACAGGGGACAGCGAAAATATATTCTGCTGATATTCCTTATAAAAATATTTTATTCCAAATCAAAATTACAAACAATTTTGCTTTTGTCTTTGGACTCCATAACCACACTACCTCACAAGTGAAAAGGGATTCTTTAATTTATACAAAAAAAGGAAAATGAAAATGACACTATTTTGTACTTTTAGTTTGAAAAATAATAATAGGCAGCTTTTTCTTTTATACTATATTGCCTTTAATCTCATACTCATGTTAGAAAAACGTGAGAAAATCATATTGCATCATGAGGTAACTGGCACCACAGAGATAAGTTCTGGTCAGCTCAGCTTGTTTGACATTAGCTATGTTTACATGCGCAACATTTCTTAATCAGATTAAAAATCAGATCACGACTTCCTGTTTTGGTAAAATGACCCTCATTGCGCATGTCTGCTGCGCGCATTATACATTGCTGAGCCTGTACCTTGATCATGGAGAGCAGCAGAAACAACAGTAGTGCTTTCAGTACCTGGCGCAGGTCCATTCTTTAAGAATGCAGAGTTTAAATTGCAGGGAAAAGCGCAAAAGTGCAAAGTGCAGCCACGTCTGCGTTTGTTTACAGTACATGCAGAAGTACAACTTCTTCTTCTGCACTTATTTTAAGGAAATTAGACAAATCTGCGCATGTCAAAATGCTGCTATTCTGATTAAAGCTTGGTGTGTGTATACGCATGTCATGATTGGATTGTTCGATTTTGCGTCCATATAAACAGCAGGTTTGTAAATTCCAATCCCTCAAATTTTTAATCTGATTAATAAATTTTGCGCATGTAAACATAGCTACAGTCACACAAGCAGAGCTGACCAGAGCTTCTCTCTGTGGTGCCAGCTAACATGCTTCATCATGTTTTTTTGTGCTATTTGGGTCAGTGCTTTCTTGCAATATTTGCATACAGTTTGGACTTGTCAGTTATCAGCATTAGCCACAATGTTTGCTAATGTTGTTTAGAGCTTGCTCACAGATATTCGCTTGTAAAACAAGATTACAGTACATAGTGCCAGCGCCCAATGCTGTTTAAAGTGTGCATCACGATTTATTTAACATCCCAACCGACTGAAAGCGTCACATACTTTTTTTGGTTCTCAAGTGGCTTAAAGGATATCATTAAATCCTTCCTTAATTCAAAAATGATTGTCAAGCTATATTTAGGTGTACTTGAAGTTAATAAACGAGACCATGGTACTGAATCATGTGGCGGTGCCCCTTGCTGGTCATTAAGAAAAAAGCAGGTTTAAAATGCTCCGCAATGGCTTAAGCTAAACAGTGGTGTATTTATAGAATATGGAAATAAGTAGGTTTCTGATACAAGCAGTTGTTGCTCGACTTTGAATTTCTTCCCACATAATTGTGGCTGCTTTTTCTCCTTGGAGCAAGTATTGTGAAACGTAAGAGGAGAGGAGGACGTTGAGGCATTTAGCCTTCTAATTCTAGCATCAGAGTTTTCTGGTGAACTGACAGTGGGCAGGTGTAAAGTGTCATCTATCAAACCCCTGATTAAGACCAAAGCTATGCCAGCAAGATGACAGTACAGCAGGGGCTCAGTGGCAAGTGACTCTGTGGAACCTGTCCCACAATGCCATCTGTTTTCTCATAAGCCCTGTAATGGAGGGTAGAGGGAGGGTGAGTTGGGTGAGTGAGGTTCTTACAAAGAAATGTGTGCTTGTATGATAAAAAGCACAATAATATCACCTGACTTTCAAGAGCACCCCTAGCTGGAAGGAACATTTTACTGTCTTTTAGCTTATTTGTTTTGGTTTTACGCCCAGTGATTTTACTGTTTTAGCCTCCCACTTATTCAGTCGACCTGGACCCGGATAAGCGGCAGAAAGCGAACGAACGAAGTTCGGTCACAGGGCTTTTATCAACCTTACAGCCTTACAGAGACCCAGCTCAGATAAAACTACTGCACACCACCTGTCCAGCGGTCATACCTCTAGCTGTCATCAAAGTGTTTTTCCTTTTCTACTCATATTTCCCTGTTTCCGTTCTCCTTCCTCCTTCCCTGTCTGTATTTGTGTGCCTATGTGAGTAAAATAGTAAATGACAAATGTCCTGTATTTATATAGTACTTTTCTAGTCGTTGTTGACCACTCAAAGCACTTTTACATTCACACACATTGATAGTGCAGCATCAGGAGCAATTTGGCGTTCAGTGTCTTGCTCAAGAACACTTCAACAGGGTCTGGGATCAAACCAGGAACCTTTCGATCACTGGACAGCTGCTTTACCGTCTGAGACACAGCTGCCCCAGCGTGAGCCTCTCTTGTGGTGTCGTCACAGAACTGCAACTCATTTCGTCAGCCTCAGCATAAGAACACTGGCTTCACTGCTACTCATCGTCAGATTATTCCAGCTACCACATTGGTAGTTGTTGTCTGCTCTAGTATGAGTTATCTCCATGTTTCCCTGTGAGAACCTTAACATGTTTTTCCCTGAGCACAGGCTACTGCCAGAATCTGCTCCTCATATCTGTGCTTCAGCTTCAAACATTTCACAGAGGTCTCTGAAAGGACTTCATGACTGTGTGTGAATGGTTACCGCTCCTGATGAGCAGGTGACACCCTGAGAGGAAGTCACTGCCACCAGTGGATGAATGTGAGTGAAAAGGTGAAAGCAGGCTTGTAGTGTAAAGCACTTTGAATGGTCAAGATGACTTGAAATACACTATATAAAGGCAGTCCATGCATTGTAATATTAGCACACACTTTACTAAGTTCATTTTCCCACCAATTCCCACCAATGTTCTTTCTAAAAAATAGATCTGTTTAATTTCTAGTGGTTCACTCACTGAGACATGCTACTTTAACACAGTGGCAACTGGTTATAAAATGTTTTTGAGGGGTGCATTTTATTTATTTATTTATTTTTGCCTGCCACTGCTTTTAACTTTGGTTGGTCTGGTCTCCTCATAGTGGAGTCTTTTCGTATTAGATTTCCGAAAGCGGATCGGATAACAGTCACACCTGCATATCTTGCAGCCAGGCCAAGGACATGATTTTGAATGTCAGTTTTCAGGAATCAATTACATGGGACAAAAATAACATAATACAATACTGACTTGGGAGGATTGTGAAAATAACAAATTGTGACCAGCCTCACGTCACCTGCTTGCCAAAAGTTGAAGGACTTACATACAGACTCATTTGGCTGGCGTCTCTACGAAATGTATGTATTTATTCAGAAATTAACCACATAAAACTGTTTTGTAATGAATGCAGACAGCTGCTGACTGACTACCAGCCAGGCACATTGTAGTAAACAATTTCAACTTCATGACTGTTTTGCAATATATAGTTAATATTTTCCTGTGTTTAAGTATTCTTCCCACTGCAAATATGATGGGGGTGGCACCCCAGTGCCCTGTATTGACAAGCCACCACTGCTTTATCACAATTATGTGCCTTGAACTCTTGTTCAAACATCAGTTTCAATCTGTATATACTCTGTGTGTTATTGTACTGTGCTATACAAATAAGTCACACCAAAATGTTTTGATTATTTAAACGTGCTGTCATCTGTTATTGCAGCTTCTGCCATTTGTCTGTGCTCCCTCAGTAGTCCAGTTGATGTGAAATATATTCCACTGTGCAGAACTGTGGGTCAGAACAGTTAGAACAACCTACTGGTTTGCATACTGCAATATATCCAGATGTTTTTGGAATACCATATTTGACCTGCTTTCTAAATCTTTTCCTGACATACTAAAAACATAGTATGGTAGTATGAGTATTGTAAAGCAGAACATCACTTTGTCAAGGTTCCACAGATATTCAAAGCAGGCTGATCCAGTGAAGGTGGTTGGAACGCTCTGCAATGCTATGTGTTGTATATTTGGTAGAAATAATTACATAAATGTTGTTTTCAATTGCTGAAGCTGTTAATTAAGCCTACAATGTAGCTCCACATTTAGAGTAGATAACTGTACTAGTACTTATATACCATACATGAAGAAATAGATCGTAAAATGATGCTGTCCTCCTTTAAGAGGTAGAGGAAGTGGGTCTAAAATCAAAATGGCCGTAACATGCCCTAAATTAAATAAATGGATTACTATTTGTTTCACATGTTAATCATCTCACACTCATTGTAATTTTGAATGTGTGGTAATACTTTTAAAAAACATTTTGTTGAACATGCCCTGTCATCAAGTGTTTGTTTACACCAGACTTTGTTTTCTACCTCAATCCAGAGGCTTCTATTATAAATTACTGACCTCCTACTACCTTGACCTCCCAATTCATTGATGTTGGTCCATATAGAAACCTATTCAATTCTAATGATTCACAAGGACTTGTCTAAACACACCATAAAATGTACTGAATCTCATTGTAAGCCAGGTTTAGGATAATTTGAGCTAAAATTCGTTCCATTACCTTAAGTCCATGGCTCAAGGCACAAAGAATGAGTCATAGCTCTGATGGTTGATGGATTTGATCAGGTTATTTTTAAGGGTATTAAACCCACTGTTGACCAAAGAGGAGTCAATTGGGTCAGGTTTGAATTAAACTTGCAGTAGAGTTCTCCACTTACCACTTGCTGTCGGAGCTCTGTAACCTGCTCTGATTGCTAATGCTGCTAATTCAAAGTGCATGACTACAAAGCTACTGTCAGCCTACGTTAATTTTGGGTTGGTTAAAAAGCAGAGCCAGATGTATGCCTCAGCCTGTATGAAGGGCTAAATCTAATCTGTCTGTGAAGATCTAGATTCATACAGCAGCTACAGCCTTCAAAAGCCCCATCTTTGTTCTGTTTTGTTTGGTTTGTTGGTAAGCAAAACAAAGCTTAAGGTTATTTCTTGTCATGATTGAACTTTGGAGGTTTTAATTTAAAAATCACTTCAGCAACTAAAATAGATTTGAAAAGGTAAATGTCCTGTATTTATATAGCGCATACAAACATTTGTATACTGGTGGCAGTGACTACTTCGCAGGGTGCCACCTGCTCATCAGGAGTGTTAACCTTCCACACACATTCATACACTGAGTGTGTAGCATTAGGAGCAATTTGGGGTTCAATGTTGGGGGTTAAGGAGACTTTGACATGTTAACTGCAGGGTAAACACTGATATACTATCTCGCTTGAGATTGAACTAGATGCACAAAGTATCTCAGCTGCAGTCTTTCATATAATCAACACTTACAGAAAATGCAGAAATAGTACGGTCATTTTGAGAAATCAGAGAGTTAAGGTGGAAAAGGGGAGATTAGTACAGAGGAATATAGCAAGGGTGGGGATGTGAAGGGAGTGACTCAAAGAATGGGGAAAAAAAAGACAAAACAAACAACTTGCCTTAAAATAAGGTAAGTTGCTCACACACATTTTGCTCTTGGGTATTTGCCTCTGCTTTATTTATTTTGTTTGTGGTAAGGAGTGATCTACTGGGCATTGTCTGACCCTCAGGCTAACATATTGTATTGCAGCTTAGGCAGCATTAACTTTCAATTTTTTACATCTTTATCACTCAGCCTTTATTCAAGGAGTGTGAATTGAGAACAGCCACAGTTTCCTTGTGGCTGCAGTGTCTTACACAGCCCAGAAATACAGAGATAGTAGGATTTGTACTAGATTAATGGATGGTTCACATCTCGGGGCTTCAATGAAACAAGACAAGCTGGTTGGCAAAGTTAGGATCATCAACTAGAAAGAAACCAGAGAAAAGGAAGCCTGAGAAATAAGTATGTGCTAAGTGGGGAAGAGATGAAAGATTTTGGGGCATGGTGCTAAACTTACTGGATGTACAGTTGAAAACAAAGCAGCATCAAAGGCTTAGAAATGTATCCATGAAACAAAAGCAGGAACAAAGTAAGATGGCTGGAATGTTGTTTTTTTTTCATTTTATACTTACATTTTACATCATTTGACATTGACTCAAATGATGTAAAATGTAATTTGTTACATTTGTAACCACCTATATGTAGGTGGTTCAAAAATTGATTCTACTGATGCTGTGTTGCAGTTGCGGTCCAGTTTGATTGTTGATTTAATGTGTAACTACTCTATGAATGGTTGTCTTTAGCTGGAATGAGATCATAAAACATTGATGTATACTAAATTAATCCTTCATCAAGACAAACAAGTCTTAAATCAAGAGCAACATGTCTTTTGACCTGAGCCTACTCTTTAGAACACTTTCACATTCACAACTTTGCACATTGGTCGCACCATTGTGGCTTTAGTATCTTGCCCACACTTCACATCGACTGCACGGGTCCGAATCAAACCGACCCATCAAAACACTTAATGTATTAAACTAGATTTTTTTATTTTTATGATTTTAGAAGACTTTGATATTTACCCAAAATAAAGTCCAATCACGTAATTCCACATCATTTGTCTCTTCTATCATAAATGAAAGCTGTTCTTCTCACACCTGATCTTCCAATGGTTTACACTTTAGAATTCTTCCTCAAATTTGTGTGTCACACCCAGAAACTGTCAACACATATTACACAATCTTAGTAAGAGAGAAAACATGCCATTTCGGTTTATTTTTAAAGTAGTACAAAGTCATCTCTGAATCTGAATCTTACCAGTTTATTTTAGTATGTAGAGAACACAAGGACCACACATTAGCCACTGCATCAGCTCTACTTCAGTCTACGTTCTTGCCAGTCCCTGATTAGTGATTCATTTACAACACATCCTCTGGTGGGCTGGCATCCCCAGCTACCTGGGATTTTGTATCGAAGCCCAGAACAATGTGAGTATTATAGTGCCAGAATCTAGGCTGCATGAAAAATTGAAAGGAAGATAGGAATAATTACCCAAATTAATTCATGGGTTTCCACATAGACAGCAGGCTTGTATTTCTTGTTATGTGAAGCGCATTTACTCACACTAGGATATAACCTGGACTGTGTGGGTTTACCTTAAATAAATGCTATAGTAACACATGCAGAAACAAAAGACTGACACAAACAGCCATCTAGTGAAATTCTTGCAAAATGTATTAAAAAGAGATTGGGATGGTTCTTGTAATAAAGGATCAGAGGCCCACTGCTGGTCACTTGTACTATCAAACCCAAAGAGAATTACAACTCTGGAGATCATTTGGTCATTTATTGTGCGTTGCCTTTCATATTACTGTTTTAGTGTAATAGTCTGGAACTAATTTGATTTGATCTCACCACGCACATTGACCACATTTTCATCTGCAGCAAGCAACTGTTTTCTGAGGAAAAGCTGGATACTTATTGCAGTGATTGGTGGAGACCAAAACAAAACTTAAAGGTGAACGAATGTTAGACTTCAGCCGGAAAATCAAAAGTCAAAGACTAGTCCAAGTGGATGTTCCTCTTCGTCTGCTAGACGCATGATGCAACTGCATGCAAGTAGAAAAACCTAAGTAAAGCGGAAAGAGGAAGAAGAAGAAGTTAGCTCATCCATTATGCGTCATTGCTTGGCCTTCGCAGGGTTGTGACGGGCAATATACCATCGACAAGTTGTCAGTTCATCAAAGAGCTGACAAGTAGAGACAATCATACAGAGTCAGATTTACATCTTAAGGCAATTATAAGACACCAATCAAATTGAATGTCTTTGGACTATGAGGATGAAGGCAGAGAACCTGGAGAGAACCCACACAGACATGGAAAGAACATCCAACCTCTGCTGCAAAGGCCTCAATACAGCTGGGAATATCTCATCTTTTAACCCAAGACCCTCTTTCTACTAGGCACAACAGTATTATTATTGACATAAGATCAGAGACCATATTTCCCCCGTACTGGTTTCTCTGCACTAGCTCCCTGTTAAATCCAGAATAAAACTTAAAATCCTTGGACCCACTGATTCATCGGCAACTCTCAGATGTAGATGCGTGAACTACAACACCTCCTGGACCAATAGACTACAGCTGCTTCTGGATCAAGAGACTTCAATTAACTCTGGATTTAGAGATTCCACATAATCTTGGACATGTAAGCAATGCTCATAAGCAACAAACAAATCTGGATACATGCACCACTATGACTCTTGAACCAACAGACTACACCTGCTTCTGGGTCACAAGATTTCTCACAAATCTGAATTTATATACTCATGAACTCATACATTCTCACTAATCTGCTATTGTCATGTTGTTGTTTTCTGTACAAGCGACAGCTATTGCACGTCTGTCTGTCCTAGGAAGAAGGATCCCTCCTCTGTGGTTTTCCTGAGGTTTCTTATTTTCCCTGTTTAGGGTTTTTTAAGTTTTTCCTCACCTGGTTTGAGGGTCTAAGGGCAGAGGGTGTCACATTGGTACAGTTTATGAAAGCCCAATGAGACAATTTGTAATTTGTGACTTCTGGCTATACAAAAAAAATTGATTTGATTTGATATTAATAAGTATACAACTGTAGCAATGCTGATTTGAATTATGTGAATTGGTAATCATAACACCTTATGGATATGTTCACATATTTCAATACTGCCACAGGAATATAAGATATCACAGGGATATGAGGTCTGGTCGGGCTCAGCCCGAAAAGGAAACATGGGTCCGTCCTCACGTGGGCCCACCACCCACAGGAGGAGCCATAGAGGTCCGGTGCTTTGTGGATCGGGTGGCAGTCAAAGGCAGGGACCTTGGCGGTCCGATCTTCAGTTGCTGAAACTGGCTATTGGAACATGGAATGTTACCTAACTGGTGGGGAAGGAACCTGAGCTTGTACGACAGGTTGAGAGATACCGGCTAGATATAGTCGGCCTAACTTCAACGCACAGTTCGGGTTCTGGAACCAGTTTTCTTGAGAGGGGTTGGACTTTATTCTATGCAGGAGTTGTCCCAGGTGAGAGGCAGAGAGCAGGTGTGGGCTTATTAATAGCTCCCCGGTTCTCAGCCAATGTGTTGGAGTTTACCCTGGTGGATGAAAGTGTTGCTTCCCTGCACCTTCGGGTTGGGGAACGGGTTGTGACTGTGGTTTGTGCCTATGCGCCAAATAGCGATTCAGAGTACCCACCCTTGGCACCAGGACACCCTAGGTCGACAGTCAATGATTGACTTTGTACTCGTATCATCTGATCTGCGACCGTATGTGCTGGACACTTGAGTAAAGATAGGAGCAGAGCTGCCAACTGATCACCACCTGGTGGTGAGTTGGATCAGGTGGTGGGGGAGGAAGCCGAAAAGACCAGGCAGGCCCAAGCGAATAGTGAGGGTCCGCTGGGAACGTCTGGCTGAGGACCCTGTGAAAATGGTCTTCAACTCCCACCTCCGGAGGAGCTTCAACCACATCCCGGAGGTAGTGGGGAACATGGAATCTGAGTGGGCCATGTTCCGTGCTGCCATTGTCGAGGCGGCTGCTTGAAGCTGTGGTAGCAAGGTCACTGGTGCTGGTCTTGGCGGTAACCCCAGAACCCGCTGGTGGACACCAGAGGTGAAAGGGGCCGTCAAGCTGAAGGAAGAGACTCACAAGGCATGGCTGACTTGTGGGACTCCCGAGGCAGCAGACAGCTACCGGCAGGCCAAACGATCTGAGGGTTGGGTGGTCACTGAGGCAAAAACCCGGGTGTGGAGGAGTTTGGTGAGGCCATGAAACAAGACTTCCAGTCGGCGCCGAAGAAATTCTGTCAAACTGTTCGGCAGCTCAGGAGGGGAAAATGGAAGCCCATCCACACGGTCTTCAGTGTGGGAGGGGAGTTGCTAACCTCAACTGAGTTTATAGTTCGGCGGTGGAAGGAATACTTCTAAGATCTCCTCAATCCCACCAACACGTATTCCGAGGAGGAGGCAGAGCCGGAGGACTTTGGGCTGTGCTCTCTCATTACTGGGGTCAAGGTTGCTGGGGCTGTCAAACAACTCCGCAGCGGCAGCGCCCCGGGGGT
>KV751381.1:1281875-1298222 GCA_001698575.1 Mola mola | reverse complement strand
ATTTTGCACTACTGTGCAGTGTTGTGTTTATGTCTGGGATAAAGCCTACTAAGTATGAACTACCATGATGGTCTCACAATGGATGGTGAGAAATTTAGTTTTGTTTGACATACACAACTGACCAAAAGAATAAAATGTGACTGAATACTAGTAATTGATTTAACTCCGTATTTCATACGTTCAGGAATATTGAGATCATAATCAGGCTACAAATAAACTTTCAAACTTACATTTGCAGGAGGACGAACAACCTTACAGCATTCTCTTTCTATGGAGTGAAGGGGATTTAAGATAATATAAACAACTTTATATATAGACTAGTTTGTCCAATGTGTCTTTGTCTACAGTTTGATCAGGTTGTATTTTTTATATAGATATAGGGATTATTCCTGTCAAGTGATCCAAGGCTGCAGCCTATCTCAGCATCTTCGGCCGAAGGTGGGGTACACCCTGGACAAGTCGCCAGTTCATCGCAGGGTTTACATATAGAGACAAACAACCATCCACACTCACATTCACACCTATGGGCAATTTAGAGTGACCAATTAACCTAACCACCCGTTTGCATGTTTTTGGACTGTGGGAGGAAGTACCCGGAGAGAACCCACGCAGACATAGGGAGAACATGAAAACATCCGCACAGAAACGCCCTGACCCGGAATTGTACCCTGGACGTTCTTGCTGTGAGGCAACAGTGCTAACCACTGCGCCACTTTGCCACCCTATACAATATATACAGTATTTATATATATTAAATCAGAACTGCAAAAACAATATTAATAGTATTAAAAGACAGATTCAGTGATTGGATTTTTGATGTGGAGTACTATCAGCGCTCAACTCACTAGTGTGTCTTACTTTTTATTCTTTCATTTTGCAATCATCAGTCTGGATATGTTAGATTAGGGCTGCCAGTTTTTCTGATTGTTTCTTATTTGCCTGTTGAGACATTTGCATTCTTGCTCTGAAAAAATTTCAATATTGGCAAAATAATAATATAAAGAGATAAATAAAAAACAACTGTTTAATCATTGTCCTTAAGCCTTGTGTTCTTTTCACCCCTCAAAATTAAGCTTTTGGAGAATTATTAGTGTTTCAAATCACTAACGCAGTGGAAAGGAATAGGCGCTAACAATACTTTGGATCATAGATAATATAAGTATGTTACTTTCACATGTCAACGGCGACACAAAGGACCAAAACTTTGGGGAGAGGCCCATGTGAAAGCAAAAATGATCAACCTTTTCCTAAACCTAACCCCAAGGTTTTTGTGTATAAACTTAATTAAAGTTCCATTTGACATTAATCACGGTGTACAAAGGATTATGGCAGGTAGGGTTTAGTGTCTAGCAGAGACAATAATTTGTACCTTGTGCTTTTGGATGAAATGTTGAGACTGCAAATGCTGACTGCAAAGAGAACAAGTTGAGAACATTCAGTCAAAGTGACAAATGAGTAATCCTACTTATGAATACTGTGAAATGTGGCATTAAGGTGTAGAAAAAGTTTTTCCTGGTTAAGAGGCCATTGACGGGTAAAGGTACTGTTTAATATCAAACAAATATCCACTGAAAAAACAATGGACTGCAATTGCACGCTCTAGAAAAACAAGACGTGGACTTCATGTTTTGTCCTTCTACAAACAGCTGTGAGATACATTATTGATAACAATAAGCTATCTTTATTATTATTATTATTATTATTGTTGTTGTTGTTGTTGTTGTTGTTATTAAAATGAACTGTATGAAATGTATGACACCTTACTAAGGTAAAAACTACAATAAAATACTCTGACAATTGTCTTTGTTTATAATAGGGTCATTTCAGGACATTTTTCGCAGTGTATGTACGGTAACACTGTTGTTCCTGTTGGAAGCTTCATGAGATTCTCTGACTACATGTTGCACTTTGCAAAAAATGGCAACTGACAGATATATTATCATTTTGGGGTCACCAGTCACTGATGGTTTGGGTTAGTATTTGGAGACTCAATTATCAACTATATTATACATTTCACCTTTGACATACTTGATAGAGGAAGTGGCTGATATCGAGAAAACTGGAGTGGCTGGGGGAGGCTGGTCTCAGGGACAGCACAGAGGCACTGATCATGGCAGCACAAGAACAGGCCTTGAACACACACCAGACAGGACCCAAAGTGCAGACTGGGCAAAGATACTCCTGAGATAGTGCAGCACAAAGTGAGAGTTTTTCTTTTTCAATTTCTCTTTCATTTCTCTCCCTCTCCTGACTTACTGCTGTGCATGGCCGCAGAAGCCCAAACATTAGCACGTGTGCTGCTACAGACAGCTGATCCAACTCTCTGTACCGAGTCCTTAAACCTAACCTGACATCTCTATAACTATTTCAAACACATGACTGATTCGACGTAGCACTAATATAATGATTGGTCGTTCGTGTTGTCTGTTTTGCAGAACATGAAAGGGACTTGTTCTGTTTCCAATGTTTCGATACGTGTTATATTTCTATAAAGGAAAAGTTATTTTCCTATAATTATCTTTATCTTTATTTATTCTTACTAATTGATTTAAGTATTAAAACCACACTTAAGCACAATACAAAAGTACCAAAATAAATGCATTTAGCTATTTCCTGGCAATGTATGTCTCAGACTCCCTCACTAGAGACATTCTCTACATTAACACTTAAAGTATTGTCGCCTGATTTAGATGCAAAGCGTGACATGAAAGATTTTCTTCATCTGATATTAATTTTAATTTTTGCAAGAGGGGTAGCCAAGAGTGCAACTAAGATGGGATGCATGTGAATGAAGCTTCATCAGCATGCTGATCTCACAGTCCTGTTGAAGACTGATTTTCTCAGGGGGAGATGTGGCTACTTGCTCCCCAGTGATGTTTTGTTTTTTTTTTCCAACACATGATGCTGTGTAGTTCACCACCTGTTGTGTGAGATGTGCGATTCAGTGTGATATGGTCTCATCCAACTCACAAAAAGCAAACAGGATCTTATCACTTATCAGTATGATAAGACTAGAATTTATAATCCAATATAAGGCATAAATTTATCCATCAACATCATTTTAACTTAGTATTTTAACTAAGGTCAATGTATTTATACTTGCTCACCTTCACCTGTTTCCTTTGAAAGAAAAATCATAAACCCATCTATGGAATAATCAAAGTGAGTGAGTGATTGCTCTACAGCTTCAGTTCACTGGCTATAATGTACTGTAAATATACATTAAAGTCCAGTTCTATCAGAAAAAAGAAAAATTGTGAGTATACTTTGACAAAATGAAAACGTGCATATGAGCTTTTTGGTTGGCCAAGTGCGTAAACAGGCTTCCAATTTAGTTTGCAAACCAACAACCTGTGTCTGATAAGTTGGGCAACTGATGGGAATTTCAAGTGAACTTGATAAACTATCAACATTTATCAATTGTTCTGTTCTGTCATTCGCTGCCTTCATCAAATATGAAACCATATTTTATAATTCAAGTTTGTCACAACTAAGGGAATATTTGTCTTGCTTTCTCAATTACTCCATTATAAAACATACATTAAATGCATATGATTTTGCCACTATAACACAAACTATTAAAATGTCCAAAAACCCACCTTTACGTTGAAAAGGCTGACAAAGTGATGATTAATGAGAATCTTGTTTGCAGCATTTTCTCAGGTTGCAGTATAATGGGCAGCTTTGAAAATCCCTTGCTTTAAATTAAACTTAATATTGAGCTCTGCTGCAGGATTTTGATAACAACCAATTCATCTCGTAATTCACTCAGTCAGCTAATTTGGGATAATGAGACATTTGGATTCGGGGGTGAGTAATTAGCCTCGGCAAAACATTTTCAGTTTGGATTCACATTCATTGGCGTCAAGTTCACAGTGACAGTATGTTGTTCCGCTGGCATAATTGCAAGCACAATGTCTTGTGTTGTTTTTACTATCCTCTGATCATAATAACAGGATTTGCTTAAGTTTCAAAGTCAGTCTCACCGTAATGAATGCTTTAAATATACTTAAAGTTGCTTATGTCTGTGTCTTATGTGTGTTTGTCTGTTTTCTGCAGCTGGAATTTGGAATTACAGGAAATATTATTTGCAGATATTTGCCCTATACATAGTTGCCTTCAAAATTTGAATGCTTTGACGTGGCTTTTGTTTGTCCATCCATCTATTCTATTTTTCATTTTCTACACCAATTTCTTCCAGTCTGACAGAACCACTTGGATGAATTGATGGGCATCTGTACTCAAAAGGTAGAATGGGTTGTCCTCTGAACAGCTGTTCGATTTCCCAACCCCAGTGTCAAAGCGTCCTTGGGAAAGACACTGAACACCAAATTTGCCAAAATGGCTCCCAAAACTATACAAATGGTTTGTGAGTGTGTGCGAATAGTTGTTGTTCCACCCACCACTGTGTTCATGGTTAAATTTGAGAAATGTTGTAAGGCACCTTATTAAATAGACTTCAAAATGCTAGATCATATAAATACCTATCTATAACATCTATTTAACATTGAAATTTAGTGGTTCAAAGTCTTGGTTGAGGTTGAAGTCACAATGATCCTATGCCAACACACAAAACACTCAAATAAACTTTCAGTAAACATCTGACTGACATCACACATTATAATGTTCAAAGTTCTGACTTTAGATAGAGGTCATACACATACAGTGAAGACAATGCTAGTTGTGTAACAAAATATGTTTGAGGGCATAAATGACATCATACCTGTACTAATCTGCTGTCACCGCATATGATCCCTGCTCTTAAAGGCCACTTCATAGTGACAGATGTCATGAAACTGAGAGACATGAAAGAAAAGCATATGGAGCTTCTAATGACACAGTGTGACATATGTTGTGACACCCACCCCCTCCAGGCCTGTTTTCTTTTCTCACATTGTTTTCTTTACATACACAGTAATCCATTCACTGCCAGTTACTGTAGGAGAGCTAAAACAGGAGTAGTTTAAAACCTGAGTGGTGGATTTTACTCAGACTTGGTTGTTATTGGCTAGATCATGGTGTGCTCCATTTACCTCAGAAGTCAAATAAGAATGATGTCACATCGGAGTTGATGTTTACATGTTTGTAACAAGTTGGAAATGTAGCTAGTGTTGCATTGTTAGCTAATTCCAGGTAATCACAACACACTGTATCATAGTTTATACATGAAAATAACATAACATGTCCACTTAGAGGTTGCATAATACCGTCGGTATTGGATTTATTTAATAACACAAAAACAAGACTTAATTTCTACTATACAATATAATATACAGCTTTGACTTTGTTGATGCACTGACCAGATATCTGGGATTTTAAGCTTAGGGTTACTGAAGTTCGTCCAAGTTTCTCAGCCAGATTTCAGACTTCAGGGAGTGTTCCTTATGACTTATTTTGACTGGCATCTCTGAATATCTGACTTCTGAGATGAAATTGAACACACCTTCAGTCACAGCAGAGGGGAGAAGAGTGAGAATTAAATTCCACCCCTTCAAAAAGTGACTTATAAAGGCGTTAACAGTACTGGCTATGTTTAAGAGATTTCCTGTAAACTATTGTGGATTCTGGAGTCTACAGGGCAAAAGAGATGGTGAGTGACCTGATCACTATTCATTCGCCCATTTCCTCACTTGCACTAACTGAGTACATCAGTGTGGTAGGACGGTCAAATCTTGCAACTTTTTTATCATTTTTTACAGACATAAGAGCATTTTGGAAGTAAATCTGGTTTAAATTGAATCTTAATGGAACAGTAGACCCCCATATAACCGATATCTAAAGTATAGATGAAATGACTACTGGAATTAAAGGAAATGATCAAATTTAAATCAACAAACAAATAGAAATATAACCTTCATCGTAATTGTACAAAGTAAATGTTTTATGAACCATATATTCACCTGCAAAGTAATGTTATACACTCATTGTTGCACTAAGTTCAATAAGTACAGTGTTTACTAAAAGATTTTCAAACATATTTTTTAATGTAAGGCTAGTCAAGAATTTACAGTAAGCTAACGTTTCCTGTGATGCAGTGGCACAAACCATTTTTGAAACGACAAAGTGGAGATGACCCTGCACCAGAATAAGCTCTGAAGTGTGTGTTAGATTTGGATGCATAATGGCAAGAAGTAAAGCTTAGCCTAAAGTAAAACATTCAATGCGACGATATCACATTTGTCACATATTGGGGAAGGTGGTTGTCAGAGTTATTATATCAAGAGAACCAAAGAACTACTGTATTTAGCCTATGATAAAAGCCATGATTCCTAAGAAAGGCAATGTCACTCTCTCGATCAGTATGCCAGTCAACTGAAATATCCTAACAACTAAACGATAATAGCACATTTACTACCGACATTTGTGGTTACTTACTGACTTCATTAATCCTTTGACCTTTCATTGTTTGCGCTAACATTGGTTTGACATTTGTTGTTTCGTAAAATATTGGTATCCATGGTGATTAAAGAATGGACTGTACTGACTTGACGATCCTCTGGATTTCTTTAAGAACTAGTGCTGCAGCCTATCTCAGCATCTTGGTGCGAAGGCGTGGTCACCCTGGACAAGTCGTCAGTTCATCGCAGGACTCACATATAGAGACAAACAACCATCCACACTCACATTCACACCTACGGGCAATTTAGAGTGACCAATTAACCTAACCCCCAGTTTGCATGTTTTTGGACTGTGGGAGGAAGCCGGAGTACCTGGAGAGAACCCACGCAGACACAGGGAGTACATGCAAACTCCACACAGAAACGTCCTGACTCGGATTCGAAGCCAGGAACTTCTTGCTGTGAAGCGACAGTGCTAACCACTGCACCACTGTGCTGCCCGCTATTAACATTAATAGAGTTTAAATGCTTGTTAAAAATAAATAAATATATAAGGTACATTGAAATTATATTTAACAAAACATATATCAACAACTCATCTCTCTTTCCATTGTTAACAAATGAGCATGCCAGTGTTAGCATTGCTGTATTGTGTATTGTCCTACTTCCATTCTACTTAGGCCTACTAAATATAGCACATACATATTTATACTAATCTTTATAGGAATAGTTTTCAAAATTTGGGAAAATTAACCTCAGTGGTCATAAATACCGCAATCCCACATGTAAATACTTTCCATATGTAATTTTGGGAATAAAATGAATCACAATGTTTTCATCTCTATTTTAGTGGGAATAATGAGTCTGTTTCTTTGATGCAGGGATGCACCATAGAAAGGAATAAATGTAAATTTTCCTCTACCCGTAGTCTTGACCAGTACTCTGACCCTCCTCTGTGGCTCTTCCTGAGGTTTCTTATTTTCCCTGTTTAGGGTTTTTTAAGTTTTTCCTCACCCGGTTCGAGGGGTCTAAGGACAGAGGATGTCACATCTGTACAGTTTGTCAAAGCCCAGTGAGATAATGTGTAAATTGGAATTTCGGGCTATACAAATAAAATTTGATTTGATTTGATTTGATTTACTTGCTTTTAATCATGGTCAATGTTGACACAGTCACACAGGAAAAGATGAAGAGGGATGAGCACTTTCATAGCTCATCTCATCTCATCATCTTTTGTTTCAAGTCCATATTAGAATTCAGCTCAACTAGGGCGTCTTCCTCTTGCATGGCCAGTCCATCGCAGGACGGAAGAAAAATGTATGGAGCTCTTTGAGCAACTTCTTGGTTGTATCATCAATGAATGGTACAGTGCTTCCACAAGACAACTGTGGCAACCTGTCATTGCCGATGCACCATCAGTATATATTCCACAACAGAAACTCACCCTGGAAATGGAGCTTGTTAAAATGCAAATAAACCATTTACTGAAGAACATTTAGCAATGTCAGTAGACTTGTCCTAGATGCAATACTGAATGGTGTTATCAGGTACTGGGATCATGTTTAGCAGCAGCAGCTTCTATTGTTAACAATAATTACCTACCACACTTTTACAATATATGTTGGCTTACCTTGCATAACTTCATGAACCCATATGGCTTGATGGAGTTTTGCAGTAGCTCGCGGGTTTGACTACGCGTGTTAGAACAGAAGAGGTCTCAAACTGGCCTCCTTCTACGTCAATTAAGTGGCAAATACCATAGGGGAGGATAGATGATACACTAATATCTAAACTTTTTTTTTGTTTGAATGGTGCGTGATCTACTCGCTCTACTTTTAAGAATGACCGGTCGATCACAATTGACGTATAAGGCACCACCGGTTTAAACCTCATGATCAAACTTCTTCCATTTTCTGTTCATCTCTTGATGCTGTCTTGTCTCTCACTGTAAACAAATTGTCTAAAAATCTATTAATTTTGCCTGAAGTTACTAAGATGTTTACAGTTTATACTCACTCCCTTGTATACAGTATAAACCACTGCTTTATACCGGTTTAAATTTTAGTAATCTTTAGTAAATTCAGTAAAAAATCAGTAATTAAATACTTTCTCCCTTTTCAATAAAAAGTTGGGCATAGTTTCTTCCTGAAAATATTTCTGGACCTTTACTACAAAATAGCACTGCAGAATTCACCTAAACAACTGAAGGAGCTGGGGAACACTAAATGGTTCGATACAGCTGATCCAATCTAAATCTCTAAATCTCTAAAATGTCTTTGAAATCACTGTAGCCACTTGCTTAAAGTGGCTTACAAAAGATTTTTAAGAACATCTTTTTGAACTCATTTGGGATTTTGGGGCTTCTCGAGGCTTGGGTTACACCAAGCAGTCATAAGAATATATTTGTAGACATTTTAAGTGTTTTATCTAGTTATTTTAATTGTTTTGAAAGAAGTATCCAGCTTCTTCAACTGTTTACTAGAATGTTGCAATACTGTTTTGTTATGAGGCTCTTGTGAATTCAGAGACAGACTGTTTGGATTTTGCCAAGCACATACTGTATAATGATACACTCAGTGAAAATGCTGCTTAAAACAGCATAAATTGCTATTTGATGATCATCCACAATAGATAGATAGACACAACAGATCACAAATAAATTATGCAGGCTCATGCAGTGAGTAAATAAATGAGTTGACTGTGTTTGGCACCCTGCTATGACTTTAATCCACTTGAGATGCTCTGATACCCAGCCCAAGGCCACAGATTGTTTTGTGCCAAAAAGACATCATTTTGCTGAGTGCCTTCCAGAGACGCTCATCTAGGCCTCACACACACCATTTCACTTCGTATTGTCCTCTGTGTCACTGCCTCATTACACCTAATCTATTTTTAAAATAGAATATGCCTTATTACAATTAGTCTCTTTAGTGGCCAATCTGTCACGCTCATTACTGTGAAATACATCCCCCTGCACATTTTCTCTTTCTCTCTCTTTTAGCTACCCAGTCGTCTCTCCTTCTAAGTCTTCTGTGCTTTTGTGAATAATTCTGGCTCCTGAAGACAGGGTCGAGGACAGGTGGGGGAATTTTGCATATATATCTGGCTTATATTTGATAGAGGAGGAAACAGCTGGCTCAAAGGCAAAAGAGAGCCAGACAGAAAGGTAGAGGCATGTAATTTGCTCTTTTTTGTATGATTTAAATGATTAAGGAGGATATTTGGAGCAATCCAAACTACTGCCGCTAGTGACAGCGGTATACAATCACTTCCACTCAGATGCAGGGAGTGGAAAGAGTCTCCATCTGAGATGGGTCCATGGGGGGCCAGTGTTTACCAAGTCAGCCATTTCTTCTGTAATTATCCATGATCTGGTTTCGATCTGAAATGCGTTGCAGTCTGGAGCCTCCATGTACCATTCCCTTCACCCCGTCTATCCTTATATCTCTCATCTCATCTGAGTTGTCTGTTAACAGAGGAATAACACCAGGTTGGCTTTTCTGTCTTCATGTGATAGGGAGAGAAAAAAAAAACTGCAGGGAACTTTTTAGCCACTTTAAATCTGCTCAGTAAACTTAACAGCCCTTTCCCACGCCAGCACGACTGCAGTTGCACACCGTGGGTAGTGTGTGTGTATCTCTATGTGTGTGTGTTTGTAGGGACGCGGGTGGGGCAGTATATCCTTGGGAAAAATGCATGCACACACACAATGTACAATACATCCAGCAAAGAAAAAGAACCAAAGGAATGAATGATGCTCCTGAATGATCAGGAAATCTTAATTAGCTCGATGTCCCTCTTTCCACTTGTTGGTGTTTCTTGATCACTTATTTATTATATTCTTATCCGCAATTTCACAGTGGGTGCCCATGACACTTAGACACCTTGCAGCGGTGGATGAAACTGATGGCACACTGCACACAGAGTGACCCAGTCTCCTAAAAGTTATGTTCACATACAGTAGACCTCATTAGCATTAACAAATATATTTGGCAGATGACGTGATGCTAAGTAAGTTTTGATCAACATGAAGATAAAGAGTAATATTGAATCTCCTAAGGACTGTCTTAATTGGGAGAAAAACTTTTGCTAAGACATGGGCTAGGGAATCAGTGCTGTGACCTACTTAGCTACTTTTTGCAAATCGCTTGGTAGTGAGTCTACACTTTAAAGACACAGAAACATAAATTACTGCATTGTGGTTGTATGTCTCTTACACTAGTCAAGTTGTAGTTTTCATCCAGGCTGTGCGGACAACCGTCCCACTTACTATAGACTGTGTCCGGGAGATTGCATACCATGCATATACGGCTTTCCCAAGATCCACAAGGAAGGTACCCTGTTAAGACCCATTCTTATCGTTCATCTCTATCTTATCATTCATCTCTTTCAAGTTATTTAATTTCATTGTGAGTACTCTACCTTGTCACTCAGAGAACATCGAAATGGAGGAGCCAGGGAACAAATTACACTTTATGGTCATCTTACCAACCTATATTGTAGCAATAATTGAGAATATTAATAATTAATAAAATTATTCTGTGGTGCAGCAAACAAGCGTGATCAGTCTATCTCACCTTTGAAACTGCGCATGCTTACCAAGTTGGGATCATGAGTATAAGATGCTTTCAATGGTATTCATTCATTCATTCATTCATTTTCTACCGCTTATCCCGTTAGGGGTCGCGGGGGGGGGGCTGGAGCCTATCTCAGCATCTTGGGGCGAAGGCGGGGTACACCCTGGATGAGTCGCCAGTTCATCGCAGGGCTGACATATAGAGACAAACAACCATCCACACTCACATCTACGGGCAATTTAGAGTGACCAATTAACCTACCCCCAGATTTGCATGTTTTTGGAATGTGGGAGGAAGCCGGAGTACCCGGAGAAAACCCACGTAGACACAGGGAGAACATGCAAACTCCACACAGAAACGTCCTGACTCAGAATCGAACCCAGGACCTTCTTGCTGTGAGGCGACAGTGCTAACCACTGCACCACTGTGCCGCCCGCTTTCAATGGTATATTCATTAATAATATAATAATAGCTGGTTTTTTTTCTTTACAAAAAGGGACAGAAGTTTGGTCAAGCCACCTATTAAGCTGACTACAGTGACAACAATGCAGAAAACCAAATCCTTGCAATACATGTACAGGTATGTATGTTACAGACAATCTGTTTGCAAAATCATGCTATGCTGAATGCTACCCCCAGGTTAAGATTATCAATTCTTAGAAGAGAGAGATGCTTGTGTGGTGATTCGGGGTGAGAGAGGTGAGCCCACCTGGAAAAGTGTTACCTGATACTGGTATGAGCATTACCCGAATTCTGCTTGTCAAACCTGCCTTATATCTACATTCTCTGTCTCTTTATTGTTAAGATCGACGTGACAAGCCTTTGTACTTACTATGAGTTATGATAAATCCCACATCCCTGTCTTTACATTAGCCTGCATTGACCAGCATGACCTGAAGGAAAGTCAATGATGTATGTGTATATCTTGCATATTTCCTGAGCCCTGCAAAATGCCCCACTGTCACACATGGGAATTCAATAATGGGATTTTGACCTCGAAATGAGAAAATGTATTGGGCAAATACAGAGGATATTGGTTTTCACAGTCAAAGTGAGACCATGTCAAGATAGCTTGTCTCATGTCACTCTGTCAGTTGCTTCTGATGTGTGGGAACTTCATAAGAGCTTTGCACCTTATGTGATCCAGGCACACCACAGCGCAGCTAATTTCTGGAATGGAGGATTTGAAATATAGTTATACAGTATATTTCTCCCCATAAAGACAAAGGGTAATTGATAATAGCAAAAAACAAGCAGGTCACAAAAAGTGTCCAGGACAATTCTGCAGTGGCTCAAATGGTAAATTCAGCAAATTGTTTTCCACTGTTTGTAATGTTTGTGAACCTCAGCCCTCAGTTTCTGAGACATGGTTGTTTCGTTGTTTCTGTACTCCGTGTCATGTTTTAATCATGTTATCTATGGGCCAGAAAGGTCTGTGCATGTTCAGAATCACGCAGTGGAATAATAGTCATAGCACAGGAGAGGACAAAGCAAAGCTGAGGTAATGGATAGAAGGAAAGCTGTGGTAGATAAGAGTCAGACAGCCGTGGAAAGAAAAACAAAACAGGCAGGTCACGTCAGTGCAAAATACGTACAAAAGCTTGTGCAACAGCACATCATTGCATCAACACACATCGAGCCATCGAACGACATGTAGCCACAGGCTATTGTTTGTATTGTAATATAGCACTTTTTACCACACAAAAGTTTATACTGGTATTATTGTGAACAGTATATGATGGCACAGCCCCAGATGCTTATTACATTAAACATCTTACATAATTTCTTCACTGTTCAAGTCTTAGCAATCCAAAAACACCAATGTTTAATCAAAAATGCTCAATACAGTAACACCATACACATTCACATTGAAATTGCATAGCAGAGGCCACTAATAGGCGTACTGTGGTCTGGGTCAGGACCCAGACACTGTCCTACCTGGACCCACCCATAACCAATAAATTATTGGTAATTGCAACATTTTGATGGACCATTTTTGTTTTAACCGGCACATTTTTTCTTGCTAATTTAGCAGTACAGATAATCCACAGACCAGGTGCATGCATTTTAAATAATCTCATGTGATGTCTTTCAGCCAATTAAATCTGTGAATTTTGAAATGGGTTACGACTGGAGTGACTGAATTAGACATAAGGAAGAAACTGCTAGAGGATATCACAGATAAGTGAGTCAGGGAAACGCAAGTCAGATAGAAAGTGAAAAATAAAACTAACAAATGTACGCTTGCCCAAAAACTTCATCTCAGCGGTTCATACCGAGAGGAGAAATCCTTTACTTTCGGTTTTTGACCAGCTTCAAAGGAGAGACTGACACGCCCCCAACACGCACACGTACACACACTTCAGGCTAAATTCCCATTAACCATTCTAAATTATTTCTAATAAGCCAAATGTCACTCTCTAAAAACTGGATAGAGTTGATGATTCTAATAAGTATTTTAGTTCATCAGTTTTACAGATCCTCCAAATGGTAATATTGTATTTTGTTTCAAAAAGCAGCTACAGTGAATGTTCAAATGTACATGTTTAAAAGGTTTGATATAAAAGGCTGTTTTATTTGCACTACCAAAAACATGCTATATGAAAATTGCACTAGAACATTTAATTCAAAAAATGCTTGTTGTGTGTCTATATGCTTCTATAGTATCAATCATGAAAATCGTGAAACTGCATTTTCTCTGACAATAATCGTGACACCAAAATCTCATATTGCGACATCCCGTTCTGGACTTTGCTTGAGGATTTTTTCTATCTGGATCCCTTTGAGTTTTAATTGAATACCCCTGATCTATAACCTAACACCTACAATTTCATCTTTGCCGCATAATGACCTTTGGCAAAGTCGTATGTGTTCTACCAAATCTTATGTGTTCAAATGTTGAAGGTCATTTCAAAGGTGCACACCAGGTGCAGTCTCTAACATCTGATAACAGCTGACCCCTGACTCAACAGAGTTGACACACAACCAAGATTATCCATTTCAAGGGCTGTAACAACGCCATGTGATTTGCCTGGCCTTATCATACAGTCATGATTGACTGCAAGCAGCAGTTCAAGAGATAGCCCTGAACTCAGTGGGTCACAGCTCAGATCCGCAAAATGGTCCCATGGTAGAGGATTTCTTTTTATTTTTTTGTCTGAACCAAAACCAAAGAGTTTCCAGAATGAAAGCCAGTTTCATGTGCACACTGCTGCTTGAAAATGGATGAGGAAAATGTTTAATGTGAAGAAAGGAGGATTTTTGAATCCACCCACTTAAATCAGGTTTCTCATCACCAGTTTGAGTACTTTGGGAGCTACAACAAGACCATATTAGCGTAGTCATCAATCTTAAGTTTAATTACTAGACGCACACAACTGAAGCATTCCTGATTAATCTGCAAAGACTTTCATTTGTAACGCCGCTTCTCTTCTTTGAGTCTGTCTCTCTCTGGGCTCATCGGTAGTTATGGGGCAGTGGTTTTTGTTTGTGCCACTTGAGTATGAGACAGAAGACATTTTGCTCAGTGGAGCACATCTTAGATTGTAATTATGCATGCTGATTGGTAAATTAGATTAGAGTATGGACATGCATACTTTGTAGGACACAGCATGAAACACTTTGGGACTCACACATTAGATAGCAATACCAAGCACATTTATTGGGGCAAAGTCCATATGCATTTATATTGTTAACACAATGCCTTTTTTGCACAAAATAAAATGAGTATGTACAAGTGTGAAAGCTTGCCACATTTGTGTATATTGTTTGTACAGTACATCTTAAATAAGTGTATTACTTTTATTGTGTTTTAGAGAAATATAATAGCAATTAAAAAAAAGAAGAAAAACTAAAAATGGAATGAATCATGGTATGGAAAAATTCCAACTATAGAAATTTTTAAAAAATTGCAATATATATCTCTAAGTTAAACTTACACAAGTTTGATGAAAAAGCAATTACTTCTTAATTTGCAAATTGCTGGTAAAACTTTCAAACAATTTATTTTACTTATTTTATTTTTTTTATCTGCATCAAATTTTTTTTTAAAAAAAAATTCCCCCCTCGCCCTCACTGTGGGCGGTCTTGTGCCTCCTTCAAGCTCGGGTCCTCTACCAGAGGCCTGGGAGCCTGAGGGTCCTGCGCAGGATCTTAGCTGTTCCTAGGATTGCACTCTTCTGGACAGAGATCTCAGATGTTATTCCTGGAATTTGTTTGAGCCAATCTCCCAGTTTGGGGGTTGTAGCCCCAAGTGCTTCTATCACCACTGGTACCACTGATGCCTTTACTTGCCACATCCTTTCCAGCTCCTCTTTCAGCCCTTGATATTTCTCAAGCTTTTCGTGTTCCTTCTTTGTGATGTTGCCATCACTTGGGATTGCGACATCTACCACTACTGCCCTCTTATCCTGCTTGTCGACCACCACGATATCTGGTTGGTTAGCCACCACCATCTTATTGGTCTGGATCTGGAAGTCCCACAGGATCTTGCCTCGGCCATTCTTAATCACCTTAGGAGTTGTTGCCCACTTTGATCCTGGACAACAACTGAAGCATTCCTGATTCCTGCCCGTCATCAGATCCCCTGCTGGTATAATAAACTGGCCAAAGGAGGAGATAGAAGCCACAGATATTAAGACAAGGAAGCTCCTCACCATGCATGAAGGGTTTCACCCGACGTCCAGCACCTTGAAGCTGTACACAAAGCGGAAAGAGAGAGGCCGAGGATGAAACAACCTAGAGCCAGGAATACATCAGGAAGATGGCCCCCAATGATGACCTGCAAAGTGAATGCCTCAGGCAGCATAAAACCCAGAGAAGAGAAGGAAGAAGAAGAGAGACCATCAGGGAGAGACAAGCCCCTGCAAGGGATGTACCACCAACGGATAGAGGAAGTGGCTGATATCGAGAAGACATACCAGTGGCTGGAGAAGGCTGGTCTCAGGGACAGCACAGATGCACTTATCATGGCAGCACAAGGACAGGCCTTGAACACAAGATCGATAGAGCCCGGGGTCTACCACACCAGACAAGACCCAAGGTGCAGACCATGCAAAGATGCCCTCTGAGACAGTGCAGCACATAACAGCAGGGTGCAAGATGCAGGCATGTAAGGCATAATTGGAGCGTCACAACCAAGTGGTTGTGACAGAAACATCTGTGCTGAGTATGGGCTGGAAGTTCCAGGATCAAAGTGGGCAACACCTCCTAAGGTGATTGAGAAACAACCAAGCTAAGATCCTGTGGGACTTCTAAATCCAGACCGATAAGATGGTGGTGGCTAACCAACCGGATATCGTGGTGGTCAACAAGTGGGATAAGAAGGCGGTAGTGGTGGAGTGGCAATCCCAAGTGATAGTAAAATCAAGAAGAAGGAACACGAGAAGCTCCAGAATGACCAAGCGCTGAAAGAGGAGCTGGAAAGGATGTGG
>KV751381.1:1270504-1281702 GCA_001698575.1 Mola mola | reverse complement strand
TATTTGAGACCAAAGATCAAGAAAAACCCTTAAAAACCCATCTGGATGTTAGAATGTTTACTTCAGAGAATAATTTGAGATCACTCCACCCTCTGAGGCTTTATTCAGACTGCAGGAAAATCAGATTTGGTTCTTAATGACAAATTGTTCGTACTGATGTTTGCAAGTGATGGCATTATGTGGTCAGATAACTTATGTTCAAGAGTTTCTGTACTATAAACAAAAAATAGTTGTCAGTAAGTACAAATGCTGGAGGTTCCAAGGCAGATGAATGAAAAATATAGATCTATTATCCTAAACATGATTGTTCTCTGTCCTCTGTACCATTTGATTGTTATTATCAACATAAATTTTCTCACTTCCATCCCTCTGGATTTAACATTGTTAATGTCTTTGATTTATGCAGAATTACATCACTTTTCAAACCACCTCCCTATACCAAATATGTTTGTATCCAATTTTTCAAATGTCATATCATGTTTTTTCTTTCTTTCTTTTTTTCTTTTTCTTCTTTACTGTCTCGATTTTCTAAATCAGTCAGGATAAAATGTGACTATGCCAAAAAAAGAAGAAATAAAACAACAGATCAGATGCATCTTGCCACCTTAGAGCACTATGACTTTTAGTCTTTGTCCATTCCTACTTACCAAACCTTTGTTTACTGTGCACTCCCCTTTAATCACATGATAAAACAGCCATCAAAGCAGCAATCTGTTTCTCTCCCTCTATCTGACCATTGTCAATGGAAAGAGCTTGTTGGGGAAACATGTCTGCATTTATTTACAAGTGGCGCCAATCTATCTGTACAATCTGATTGCGGGTAGGCAGTGTTGATTGCATGTAATGCAGGAGCAAGAGGAAGAGAAGATGGATTTTTGGACTGAGGTGTGGAGGGGGTGTTGTAGATCGAGCCGTATGTCTGTCAAGCCCCCCTAGTTTCTCTGTGAGACAACAAGGGGAGCCGTGCAGCTGTCACGACACTATCCACTACGGCACTTCAAAAAGACACCCAGATGTTCTACACCATGGCATACACATTTCATCTACCAACCAACTCAGCCCTAGCACCTCAACACACATACTGCCCACATATGCTGAAATGGCTGGTGAATACATTACCCACTTGACTTCAAACTCCCATTGCACTTGACACATCCCGCCCATTCCTGTGTGCTCTCCGATTATACTGACAACTGCAGCTGTTGTGAAATCACAAATAATTTGGTCCTTTCTAGCCATTTGTGTTTTTGTAAGACAGGCTCAGAATTTCTTTGGGACGACCAAGGGCCTCTACTGCAAATATTTCTATAACGCTGGAGACATCAGGCTACACTATGGTTGGCCATAATTTGCTATTTTAATGGGCAGCCAGATGGTTCTGCTGATTGGAGTATGATGACAGTATAATCAAAATGTTGGCATATCAGCTCCTGTACGTTTAAGAAAGGAGGTAGTAACACCAGGTAGAAAAGGCTGATCTTCTACTGAGGCTTCCTGCACTTGAAATAGTACAGATAGAGTATCCACCCTTTCTCAGTTTCTATTTAACATTTAGCAATTCTTTTTAAAGGTCCAAAAGTGGCTGCCAGGGGTCATTTGGATAATAATTGCTGTTTGCAATGGTACATATATTGAGTTGCACTCAACAATGCATACTCAGCATCATCATATTTTTTACTTTTATTTTATTCTATTATGGATGATGGACTAGATATAGCTATATATAAAATATAGCTTCAGTGGTAGATAAGAAACAGTAAACTGTAGGACTGTTTGTGTATTGATTTACGTTAAGTTTTTTTATACAATTTCTTTTGAAGTAAGAATACTCTCTTGCGTTCCAAAAGGTTACTGTCCTTTACCAAAGTTACATATACTTAATATAAAGTCTACATTTATTTGAATTTACCTATTTAAATATTTTCATACCATAAAATTAAATGGGGTCAATATTGAAAGAGTGAGTGAATGACATTGTGTAAATGTAAAATGTGAAAAAAATAAAGAAAAAAGGCCTGAACTTGTTTCAGTTATTCACAAGGAAAAACTGCGATTTAATGGTTTTAATTATTAACATAAATGGAAAGACCTTTGGGGTGCCTTATTGCAATATCTGGACTCAACCTGACTGTTTTCTATGGATTCTATGTCTTTGCCCCTCTATATTTGCATCCTGATGACTTGTAATTTATAAATGTATGTATAAATAATGTTAACCATATGTATATATCAGAGCTGTAGCATCAGGGTTGATCAATATTACATTCTATTAGCCAGAGCAGTTGCTGGCGTAAGGGCTGATCGGCTGCTTTGAGTAAATATCTAAAGCTAGATGTCCGGGTTTTTTAACCTTGCTCCTCATATATGGATTTTTTGTTGTATGTAACTGAGTTGTATGTAACTGAAATAAAACTTGTCCATGATTCATTTTCCTATAACCCAATCACTATCCCTAATGCTGGGACTACGTGCCCACCATTTATAGTAATTTGCAGTAAAAAAATAAAGCTTTCTGCAGACACCATGAAAAGAGTGTGCATTTTTGGATTTCACTGTATGATAGCTTAGAAATTTGATTCTTGTCACTGTCACTATCACTGTCCCCTGCAGAAGTTTTTTTGCACTTCTTGCTTCCTAGTGTAGCTGCTGCAGATGCATGTTTTATCCTTTTCGAGGTTCAATGTATCGAGGAGTGTGCTGAAACTGAAAATTCACCAGCCACACACCCTGACAATTTATAGGCATGAAGATACATGCAGGCACATATATACGCACATACAGTATGTTGACTCTCACACCCCTTTTTGGCAGTGAAACTGCAGCAAAGAGAACCATGCAATAGGAGCTGTGATGCTTTTTTTTTTTTTCAACCAAACCAATTTTAATTTCAGTGCTTTGATCTGTGAAATAATGTCAGCAGACTGCAACTTTGTCATTTTACTTAATATCAATTGAAGGAACAGAGAAAAATGACCTAATAAGAAAGCATACGGAAGATATGAGGCCGAGAGAGGTTGAGCAGTAAGGAGAAAGAATAGATATAGGTGCAGACCAAGCCACAGAGAAGGAGAGAAATGATAAGGGAATGAGGAGGGGTGACAGACAATTGGCAATGGAATACAAATGTAGAAAAGATTACAGAGTAGATGAGGGAAGGGACTGGAGAGAGGACAAGATGATAGTGAGAGCCTGAAGCCGGGAGAGTGTCACATAGGATCTTTATTGGCTCAATGCACTTTCCTCTTCACTCCTTCTTCATTCAAATTACATTCACATATGTGGCCTCTTTAAATCTGTCAGAAATTAAGACCACATACACGTCAGATTTCACTGTTTTTTTGTTTATAAACTATGACCAATCAAAATTACAAATGAAAAAGTAAAATAAAAGCAAAAACAATATTATTATAATTACTATTTTTTGTATATTGTTTGAATTGGAGTTTTATTGTAACTTTAAAGGCTGATTTGAAGGCTAACTCTTGAGCCCTTTCAGAAAACAATTCTCTGTCAGACAGCACCTGTCAATCATCGTGTGGGTGGAACGGTGAAGTTCTTGAAGATGAAGCTGTCAGTGAGTTCGCGACTGCCTTCTTAATTTTGCGGTCGGTATCATTCTGCACTTCTATTTATTCCAGACATAATAGAAATATCAAAATACATCCCCTCTCCAGACAGAAAAAGTTGAGAACAGCAACACTTGCATAAGTGTTGTGTGCAAATTTTGTACAAATTTGACAACAAGCAATCTCATCTGTTATGCAACAGTCAGACAACATGAAATCTCTGTTTTCCCCACAAGAGAATGAGCCTCAGTCTGATTCCACATAGCCCCCCTCTAACTCCGCGGCAATGGGCATTTGTAATTCAAAGCCGTGATAGAGATAAGAGAAGTGCCTCCTGCCTCTCTCTTTGTTCTGGGGGAGACACCAGCTTTATGGATTAAATCCTGCCAACCGTAATGGGATGTCGGTCCCATGGACAGCTTTGATGGTATTTTCCCCTCCTGCTATTGATTTCCTTCCTGCTGTAAGTGAGTTGGGAAACTCTATGTGTCTCTCCCCTCTTTGTTGATCTCCAGTCAGTGGGAGAGTACTTATATGAGCGGATAGTGTTATATTCAAACATGACGCATTTTTGTTTGGATCAGAGAGGGAATACAGAACAAAAGTCCAATAATAGCTTTGAATGGCGCCCTGTGTTTTGAGCCTACTTTTGATTTCATTTAAGTGCAACACCCAAAACCTGAATTGATGTCTTAGTGATATGATAATTCGAATCCCTGCTATGACAGAATGTACTGTTGTGAGCCTTCTGACCATCATTTAATATTTATTTTATTTATTTCATTTAATATTTAACTCCAGAAGGCTTGTTCGTACTTGTGGCCTTTTGTGGCCCCTATTGCAACAGTATGCTTGAAGACCTACTCCAGCCATTGATAAAACCCTTTAAAATTCATATATGTTTCATGAAATTACATTTTAATTTTTTTTTTCTTGTCATTATAGTAATATGTATAGTTCACACCTTTAGGTTTTGGGGATCTATGAATGTGCTAATTTATTCAAACCCCATAACTACCCTGCCCCTCGCCAGCAGCTGGAAAGAGCTGGAACTTACCTGCTCTGTCATTTTTCTACTTTTAAACTAGTCTATTATATGCCGCATAATGGAAGTTTATAACACTGAAGTAATTCAGCTGTAAATATTTGAAGCGGACACAGATTCCTGGGTGGAAAAGGAAGAGCTACTGGTTGCCTATAAGTTGATTAATTAAAACGGTAAGTTACGATTCTACAACATTACGCTCCACACCCACTAGTATTAAGGCTTGGTTCCTTAGGTTTTCTACATAGATGACCCAGGCCCATGGAATTCAATTTTTGGAGAATGTTACTGGTGGATTGCAGAACCAAAGCAGAAATCCTCAGCTTAATGACTTTTTGTACATTGAAAAAACAAACCGAAAAAAAAAAAAATCTGTGGGTCTTGATTTTAAGCACAAATTCAAAAATATTCCTGGAATAATGTATAAGGGAAAAGGCTGCAACAACCTTTTACAGTGTACCTCCCTAAATGACAGCTTTTCTTTAGTTACAAAATATTTCTTTTAAATTACCTTTGCAAGGCAAATAAAATTAAATTTATATTAGGCCAAAATCAAATGGTTATGTCACGGTTAAACTGTAAAGCCACAGTCTCTCTTGCAGCAGTGTTGAGACTGCAGTGGGAGGAGTGACAGTTTCTGATTTGGATAATGATCAGCTTTTATCACATATCACTAAATCATTTTGAAAGTTCATGAATTTCAGTCACGTCTCTCAGGCGACCAGAGAGTTTCTCAGAAAAGAGAATGATCTAAAAAATAACACTCACATTATATTTCCCGAATCATTCTGAAAATAACTGCACTGGCTCATATTTACTGAACAGCTTCTCACACCACCATTAAATACATTAGAGGAACAAGTCTCTCCATAAGGCATTGCAATTTTAGGTGGAAAGTGAAATCAAAAGTGTTCATGAAATAATGGTTTAAAGTTTTATTACTGCACAAATTATTAGATGCATCATTATCATCCTGTCAAGTAACATTTCAAATACAGCACAATCAAAAAGCCAAGCCCATTCTACTTTATCTATTTGGTAGATACTACCTGTATGTGTGGGTGTCACCAAACAAAGGGTCTATATGCAGGAGTTAGTACATTATTGGAACGTAATAAGTGGCAATCATGGGGGAAGGTGAGGAAAGAATTGTTCAGTTGGTTGCAATCTGCAATCATACCAGTAGATGCCACTCAATGGACTGGGTCTACTGAAAATCTCCTGTGGCAATGCTACATTATGTATGAGTCATTTTTAGACTGCAGTTTGGGGAGCAAATGTGCGTGTGTGGGAGTGATATGATGAGAGTAAGAGTTTCATATGCTGGAGAAAGAATGGCGGGTAAGACTGCCTGAGGGAGTCTCACATGGACACAATACACTTATAATGCTATTACAGGAAAAGACACAACTTTTAATGGCTTTTTGCACTTTGAAGGGGGATAGAGAGGCGTCTTGTGCTTTTAAGTGACTGTTCCGGGGATTAACACTATCAGGATGCAAAAAAAGCATAAAAAAATGCTAAAAAATGAGACATGTCTTTTCCAGGAAAGTTAAAACACATGCATCAAAAAAGAAGAGCTTTTTCTGCACGGTGGTGGAAAAACCTAATTACCTAATACCTAATTATCAGACGTATCAGGTGGAAAGGCTATGTGGGATTAAGTGTGGTGTAAAAATGTAAAAAGAATAGATAGAGAAAGGAAAACAGTAAGGGAAGGAATGAGAGAAAAAAAGTCACATGGAAGAGAACCAATAGCAAAATCATCTGTCCTTATAGTGCCTTCAGAGTCTTGGAAACGCTTGGCAACAATTCATCAATCCATCCACCTATTAGTCCACCCTGAGACCTTATAATTACTCTCCCATCTAATGGATGTGATGATGTGTCTGAAGAGACAAAAGCAATGAGCTGCCCTCTACAACATAGGTGAGCCATGGGCCCATCATTCAGTGGCAAAAGGCCTGAGTGGCACACAGTAACACCATGCCAATGTTTAACACTTCATATAATATATCATAGGAGGGCTACAAGTTGGGTGATGGCAATAGAGAAAGATTGGATCATAAAACAAAACATCCCTCAATTTTTTCATTTTTTTTTTAACCAATTTTATCTATGTTGGGTACATTTATAGTCCATAAAATGTGTATGGACAACATATAACTGAAGATTAATCTATGGGCGACTACAGTGTATTTAACATGTCTCCAACAGTGGGCACTGTCTACATTTAAAATGGACAAAAGACCTCAAATTGTCTTTTGCTGACTCAACTCAAGTGACAAGTTTTGATGTTGGTTGAGAAGACAAGAGTACAAACACTTCAAAAATGAGTAAAGACGTTTTTCCACGGCTCTTTAACTCACATCATGACAAGTATTTTTCTGAGATTTGCATCGGAAATTATACAAAGGCACTAAAATCACAAATACTTCTAAGAGGTCAAGACAAGAAACCAAAATCTTATTTTTCACCAGGCTATCATCAGCTCCAAGAGACCATTTGAGGAACTACTCGACCAAACTTGGCTTTATTTTTCAGTCCAGTCAACTTTTCAACACTGACAATGCTCTGTGTATTCGGTACAAATAAATCTAACTCTGTCTCCATCAAAGTCTTTTGGTTAAGCTGTCAGCCAGTCCCATCATTAAAAAAAAAAAAAAAATCATCTATCAAATCTATAATCTATCAAACTACCGGAAATATTTAGTTATATGAATATGTAAAGTAAACAAAGAACACATCAATAGGAAGCACAGGGCTTCAACTGTTACAGAAAAAGAAACAAAGTTGGTAATTGTCATTAACAAAGTAACACTTAATGGGAAAAGCTGAGAAAATTGTTTATTTTCTTCCGTTTTCAGAGTCGTTTTCAAGCAGATTTATTTATTTATTTGCTGTCTCCCCTTCCTCTTTGGCTGTACTCTTTACTGTTGCTAGCGCAGCTACTGTAAATCAATTCTCCACACCAAAGCGTTTGCAACTTTATCCGGTTGAAAATGTTTATGTCAGTTGAGGAAAACTGCAGGTCTCTCCACCTGTTTACTCCACAGCAGTCTTGTTTTGCTTGCTTTTGAACCATGCTGCAATATTGCACAATTTTGATGTCACAGCAGCCCATATGATAACAGTAAAAAGACAGATTGACACCCCATAATTTAGAGGGGAGAGTTAAGAGGGGAGAACAGTCATCAATGCATCACGTTGTCATAACAGTAGCAAAGTTGAAAGTTGAAGAAGAGCACATCAGCACATTTTTTTCCCTTTAAGGAAATTCAAAGTAGCCAAAAGATCCAAGAAACACATACAAACACATAGAGGTCCATTTATGAGATTTTCCTGAGGCATTCAGTTAATTTCCACTTGCATCGGGAGCATTATACAGCATCAGTCTCACCGCTAGGTGCCACATAATCCTTCAAGAACACGTGCATCCACACACCCACACTCTTAAATTCAAGTTGTTAAAGATGCTGCTTTAATACCTATATTTGTAGTCTGCAACGTCTGTACAGTCTGCTTTGTCACATTTGGTAAGTTCTAAGCTTCATGGGACAGGCATTGGCCAAACGAAATGCTAGACCAAATGGACACATTTCTATATTTAGCAGTATTATATTATTGTGTAATTGCAACACAGAAGCACATTTTAAGGATTTGAGTAGCCCCCCAGAAGTACAACTCATTATTCAAAAGTTTTAAAGCATTTAAGCCACTTTAGCAGGAATTACTTGCCAACAGTATTTGACCCAGCTCTACTCATGGTGTATCCTCTTGCCTTGCCGGTGCAGGCTGCAGTGTTGCGACACGCTGTGATGTGCATAGTGCTGGGCCTACTTGATTAGAACAGAGAGGCAAGATGTAAGGAAACAGTAATCATTACATTTCTCTGGGTTTGTAAGCAATAAAGCTAATTCTCCAAATGTTTAGCTTTACTGAGAAATGGATCAAGAAAAATTGGAACATGGAAGAAAGTCAAAAGGTCAAAATAAAATGCTGCTGAATATCAGTATTGTTCCTTTTCAGTCTGATTTTTCACTGATTGCCGGCGGGCCGTCTCTCAGAAAAAAGGTGCTGGCAGTGCTGTGTCAACACATAGAGATTTTGATTGTACCAGAGTGCATTTGTTTGCCCGAATGTTTGCCTCTCTTCAGATTCCTGACTGTCAATCAGGCTCTTCTGTTGTGGTTGTCCTTGAATGGCAAGTATACACATACACGCATATCCACACACGCTCGCTCAAAGACCCTTGTGGGTGTGCAGGCAGTAGCACAAAGATCTCATCCTCTTCTTGCAGGTCCAAGTGCATATGCTCTGCTAATTACTTCCCTTTCATACCTACTGCCATGAGGCTCCTTTCAGAGCTACAGAATAACAGAGCTGCAATGAATTGCACGGCCACTGAACAGGCAACCTCTCCAACTTCCTCTGCAATAATTTAATAATCATTTAAGTATTGATGTGAGCCTTGAGGCTGGAATGTATATGTATAAATCTTCTTTCAATGGTTCGTTATGCAAGGCAGAGCTGAATATGTATTAATGGTTTTCTCTTGTTATATTGCAAAACCTATTGCATTTTTATGATGATGGTGATGAAATGAACACAACAATATAAAGCAGGGTATAGTAATAAGGAATGTGCTAAATCCTAAAAAAAAGGAAAACTGTGACCTCCAGCTATAGTGAGTAATAGGAGGCAATTGGTAACTATATGGACATGTGTAAATGTAAAGTTACAATCGCTGTGATCACTTCACTACATGAAGTAAAAGCATGTACTGTATATTCAATTTTATAAAAGATAATATATAACTTTGCCTGTAATAGTGCACAAATTTTAGCCATTTACTAAAAAGGTATGCTGATGACAAAGGAAAGGGAAGAATCACATATAGGAATGTGAATTGGGGGCATTGAGATAGATTTGAAAAGATCTATTGCTGTCCTTTAATACACCAATTTCTTCAAGCCCTGATCACAAGATGTAAGGTCAAAATTGGTAAATGAGCTTATAAACGTGTCACTTGTGTCAGAGCTAAAGAAAGATCTGCTTGTACCTATTACCAGTCTAGTGTAGCTTGAAGGTTGCTGTTGTCATTTGTAGTGAGGCCAATTTTTTTAAAAACAGTAACATGTACTGTACATAGCCAAAGGAAAGGAGAATGCCAACTTAAATAGGTGCCCTGTGGCCAAGTACACTCCAATTACACAATAATCCACTTCACTCCCTTGGAAAAGAAGGATATTAGTGAAACTGAAAAAACCAAATGCTCTCTCATTTTGGGAACATTATAAGTTATGCTCTTCTAAAAACTGCTATGGTGTGCTAACTAGTGGCAGCGATTTCTTGAGCATAGAGAAATAGAGTGATTTGGATGTAATTCTACACTTCTGCCATATGCAATTTTAGCCCTGCAGCCTGCAGAGGTTACCTGCTCTATAATTATCCAGCTATTATATTGGTCTACTATACACTGCACAATGGTAAGTTGTAAGGAGTAATTCAGCCATATATGCTTGAAACAGATATGGATTCTCAGGAAGAAGATTAAGAGCTACTTGTATACATGACTTACAAGTTGATGCATGAGAATGTCAAGTTTGCTTCTAAAACATTAAGCCCAACTCGTGCAAGTCGTTAGGATTGGTTCGTTGAGTGTTTAATGTAGAAGACCCAGGCTGTCTGAATTGACTGTCATTGCAGAGCCACAGCAGAAATGACACCGACTACTTATGTCAGTCATAACATAATTTGTGATGTAGTATATAATAAACATCATATGGGTATGTTACCAAGGCACAATTATTTTTATCTGATGATGTCCTGGTTAACTAGTCACTGATACCTTAACAACACCCTCCTGACAACAAAGCCACCTGCATTATTTTACTGCTGCTTCTGGACTGAAGGAATCCCACCTTAACAGTTGCTGTACAGGTCTAGACAGGCCTGAGAAGTCTAATGACTTTATTATTTAGTATCTATTATTAATCTATTAAAATGTACTTATTGCCTGATTACTGATTGCCCTAATAAGATTTCAAAGACTCTTCAGTTAATCCAGAATGCAGCATTGCATGTACTGAATAGAACTAAGGTCAGACACCATATTTCTCCCGTACTGGCTTCTCTGCACTGGCTCCCTGTTAAATCAAGAATATAATCTAAAACCCTTGTCCTCACATACAAAGCTATTCATGGTCAGGCACCATCTTATTTTAAAGACCTAGTACCCTGTCACCCATCCAGAACCTTACGCTCCCAGGATGCAGGGTTATTGGTGATCCCAAGAATCCACAAAAAGTAGAATGGGAGGCAGAGCCTTCAGCTACCAAGCTCCTCTCCTGTGGAAACATCTTCCTGTATTGGTATGGGAGGCAGACACACTCTCTGATTTTAAGAGTGGGCTTAAAACCTTTTTTGATAAAGCTTATAGTTAGGGCTGGCCTATCTAACCCTTAGTTATGCTGCTATAGGCTTAGGTTGCTGGGGGAACACTCCATGATGTACTGAGCTCTCTTCTCTGCCCCCTCTGACTCAGACTCCATCTCTGCTCCTCTAAATGTCCATATCCTTACACT
>KV751381.1:1236676-1268889 GCA_001698575.1 Mola mola | reverse complement strand
ACCCCAGTGATGGGAGGGCCCAGCCCAAAGTCCTCCGGCTCTGCCTCTTCTTCAGAATGCGTGTTGGTGGGATTGAGGAGATCTTCGAAGTATTCCTTCCACCGCCGAACTATAGACTCAGTTGAGGTCAGCAACTCCCCTCCCACACCGAAGACCGTGTGGACGGGGTTCCGCTTTCCCCTCCTGAGTCGCCGAACAGTTTGCCAGAATTTCTTCGGCGCCGACTGGAAGTCTTGTTCCATGGCCTCACCAAACTCCTCCCACACCCGGGTTTTTGCCTCAGTGACCACCCGAGCCGCAGATCGCTTGGCCTGCCGGTAGCTGTCTGCTGCCTCGGGAGTCCCACAGGCCAACCATGACCTGTAAGTCTCCTTCTTCAGCTTGACGGCCCCTTTCACCTCTGGTGTCCACCAGCGGGTCCTGGGATTACCGCCACGACTAGCACCAGCGACCTTGCTACCACAGCTTCGAGCAGCCGCCTCGACAATGGCAGCGCGGAACATGGCCCACTCAGACTCCATGCTCCCCACTACCTCCGGGATGTGGTTGAAGCTCCTCCGGAGGTGGGAGTTGAAGACCATTTTCACAGGGTCCTCAGCCAGACGTTCCCAGCAGACCCTCACTATTCGCTTGGGCCTACCTGGTCTGTCCGGCTTCTTCCCCCGCCACCTGATCCAACTCACCACCAGGTGGTGATCAGTTGACAGCTCTGCTCCTCTCTTTACCCGAGTGTCCAGCACATACGGTCGCAGATCAGATGATACGACTACAAAGTCAATCATTGACTGTCGACCTAGGGTGTCCTGGTGCCAAGTGCACTTATGGACACTCTTATGGCTGAACATGGTGTTAGTTATGGACAAACTGTGACTAGCACAGAAATCCAATAACTGAACACCACTCGGGTTCAGATCGGGCAGTCCGTTCCTCCCAATCACACCCCTCCAGGTCTCGCTGTCATTGCCCACATGAGCGTTGAAGTCTCCCAGTAGGATGATGGAGTCCCCAGTAGGGGCACTCTCCAGTACCTTTTCCAAGGACTCCAAAAAGGGTGGGTACTCTGAACTGCTATTTGGCGCATAGGCACAAACCACAGTCAGGTCCCGTTCCCCAACCCGAAGGCGCAGGGAAGCAACCCTTTCGTCCACGGGGGTAAACTCCAACACATTGGCTGAGAGCCGGGGAGCTATTAATAAGCCCCCGCCTGCTCTCCGCCTCTCACCTGGGACAACTCCAGCATAGAACAGAGTCCAACCCCTCTCAAGAAGACTGGTTCCAGAACCCGAACTGTGCGTTGAGGTTAGGCCGACTATATCTAGCCGGTATCTCTCAACCTCTCGCACAAGCTCAGGTTCCTTCCCCGTCAGAGAGGTAACATTCCATGTTCCGATAGCCAGCTTCAGCAACCGGGGATCGGACCGCCAAGGCCCCTGCCTTTGACTGCCACCCGATCCACATAGCACCGGACCTCTATGGTTCCTCCTGTGGGTGGTGGGCCCACATGAGGACGGACCCATGTTTCCTTTTCGGGCTGAGCCCGACCGGACCCCATGGAAAAAGGCCCGGCCACCAGGCGCTCGCCTACGGACCCCTTTCCTAGGCCTGGCTCCAGGGCGGGGTCCCGGAATCCCTCCGGGCAGGGTACACAAGTCCTTGTTAGTGTTTGTGCTTTATCCTCCTGCAGGTCTTTCTAGGTCGTGGTGGGAGCTGCTGCTGTGGTCTGACTGACGCCTACTGCTCAAATTAAGACAGGAGATCGTGGGAGCTGCTGCTGTGGTCTGACTGACGCCTACTGCTCAAATTAGGACAGGAGATCCTGTGACTTGGATCTTAGGCTGGATTGACCAGCCTAGCCCATGGATTACAATGACTTCTGGACCAACATACTATACCCACACTATATCTAGATTTATAGACTCATATGAACTCAAACATTCTTAGTAAACTTTTACTGTCATGTCGTTATGTTCTGTGACATCTATTGTATGTCTGGGAAGAAGGATCCCTCCTCTGTGGTTCTTCCTGAGGTTTCTTATTTTCCCTGTTTAGGGTTTTTAAGTTTTTCCTCACGGGGTTCGAGGGTCTAAGGGCAGAGCGTGGCACATCTGTACAGTTTGTCAAAGCCCAGTGAGATAAGGTGTAAATTGTGATTTTGGGCTCTAAATATAAAATTTGATTTGATTTGATTTGATTTAAGAATTTCTTCAAGGCAAAATAAAAAAAAGCCAATTTTATATATTATCTCTTGCAGTTTAACATGATTGCATTCTGTTGCTGAGTTTTTCTGTGGGCTGTGGCCTTTAATTTAAGGGCCAGTTGGGAGAAAGGGTGATGAACATGCTCGATGCTGAAAAGCCACATGTACACTGAAAGAAAATGGGACATCCAGAGAAGGGGAGGGGTAGAGCCATGTATAAATGATTTACAGAGAGCAGCATGTACAGATAATGTACATGGCACTGGAATGCTTAAAGACTTTGCGGTAGATTCAAGAGTTCATGTCCAGCTAATCCTTTTTATAAATAACAATGGATATGAATTATTAACTGTAGCTTTTTATCCCCCTCTCCACTCCCTCCTTCTATGATGGTACATCCGGTCACAGGCGTGAATGAGGCATCATTGCTTTTTTATGGCTGTGTGTAAACATATCGCCTCTTGTAGACTGTTTTGTTCAAACTTGCCTTGCCTGGAGGGGAGGAGAGTGACAGTGAGCTGAAAATGTACAGTCTGCATTTATTCATTGTGCTTGCTTTACTCTGCTACATGGGAAGTCCAGAAAGAGGAGGAAAGTATAGTGTATGATGGGAAAAAAACCCAATACATTTTATGTAGCAATGATCTGCAAAGTTGTGTATGATAATTAAAAGAATGTGGTACTCCTCAGAACATAAGAGTATAACAGTGAGTTTATGTGTAGATGTATTGTTTGAATACCTTTAAAGTCAGTAATGTTTTACTTTTGTTTCAGGTTTTCACTACATAGTACCTACTGCAGTGAGTAACATTTCAATTTAAAAGCAAACTGTTCTCATTGACCTAAAAAACAGTGTAGCAGTAACAAAGAAAAGTGTGCATTCACATGTCTAATTCTTCTCATATCATATGCCTGGCCTCAGCTCTCAAACATTCTTGGCATCAAATAAGTAATTAACTAACTAAATGCAACAAGTTACAGTTAAATATACTGTAAATAAACAACAAAAAAGCCATTTGTATCAGAAAAAGAAAAAAGACCATCAGGGTCTTTAGCCCATTGCATAATTATCAAATTCGCAAATGTGAGAGGGCTGTGTCTAAACAAAATTACTCCAAATCACCATGGTTACCTCTTGTCATGTATGGACACACTGATCGCTCACAAGAAGTGATTGACATTCTGTCTGACACTCATTGTTTATTCCTTTTTGGAAAAAAAAAAAAAAAAAAAAGGAGACATTTTTTTTGCAACGAGCAGTCTCGTCTTTTACTGCCAGGACATAGTGACCATTTGACATTATGCCATTATGAGAAAGAAAATAATTTTCATAAAAGTTACAATCTGCAGTTTAAAAGCTTTATTGAGATTTTACTTGGGCACAACAGATAAATATTTTGGCAAGAGGGTCTAGTGATGCTAATGCATCAGTGTGACAAGAACTGACAGAAACTGTCACTGGGATGTATGTACTTTAAGTTTTTAATTTGGCTATTGTCCCATCTGCTAATAGGATTCAGCACCATTACTGACACCAGCCACCAGGGGCTGGTCAAGGGTACCTAATCATGGAAAATTACTTACCAATTATATTCCTCTAAAGATGATTGCAGAAAAGTGTAAATAAAGAAATACCTATACATTAGCATTAATATAGAGTAGAAGAGGGTATTGGGGTTGTGCAAATGCTGAGAGCGCAGCCTGTGCCCCACTTTTCAGTATAGAAAGCAGACTAAAGAAATGTGATGTAATCAAAAATTGTGAAGTGGTCTAAAGTACAGGGTCCAAACATACACGATTTGGTTTCTGGGATATACATGTGCTGGGTAATAAACAGGAAAACGTGAATGTGATATGTTACATTAAAAGAACTAATATGAGATATGATCCTGGATTCATATCTGTAGAAGCTAAGAGCTGAAAGGGCCTATTGCTGTTGTTTCAGGCACTGTGGCTTTTAAAACAAAAGTCCCAATTACAATAAAACTAAGGAATTCACAAGCTTCAGCTTTAGCTAATAAAAAAAATTTAGCTTTTTTTTGAAGTAATGAAATATTATGGTTAGTATAAAAAGTAAGCCCTATTTCCTCTTGTAAATTCCATCTTGCAGGTTTCATTTTGTTTGTTTGTGATGTGATTTTTTGCATTTTATATCCAAATTGAAACGTCTAGCCTTCTAACTTGTAGCCTCTTTATTAGTGTTGCATCAAAAACAGGTGAGACCATATTGATGGCAAATTATGAGCAATGAAAGGAGGAGGAAAATAAACCTGATGGAAAGTCAACGGAAGTCACAAAATCTAAATCAGTCTTGAATAAGCTGAATAAGCTGAATAATATAGCTGAATAAGCGCCCTAAATATTTTTATTCATGCTGTCTATGTTTGCAGTTGAAATTCAAAGTTAATTTCAAAGTAAAAAGCTGTATGTGCTTATTGTCATTACACTTTGTGTAATTACAGCTGTGCTTCCACCTCTAATTGGGTTCAGTAGAGTGTCAGCCATAGCTGATTTCAGTGCTGCCTTGAACCCATGGTTGCTGTATATTGTATTATTTAGTTTTGTGTGGTGAAGAGTGGCAATTCCCCCAAAGCTGTGAGAGAATTGTAGGTTCAGGAGGTTAGGTAGGTCTTAAGGCAGCAGGGATAAAACTGACAAGACATGCTCACTGTCTGGATCTCCCCCAATCACACCGAAGATTGTTAACGGATGCCTGCAGCACTAGGTTACACACACTCTCTAACACAAGAAAGTGGTAGGATCTTAGGTGTGTGTCTGTGTGAGAAAAAAGAGAGAGTAAGCTCACTACATTGTTGTCACATTCCACTATGGAACTGCAACCTATCCATGTGACAGGCAACCTGCCAGGCAATCAGGATGTCACCAATGAAAGTGTCACCCATATTCTGAGCCTTCCACTGGCTAGGGTGACCAGAGAGACCATCTATTTATCTGTGTAGGCCCCCGACACACACATATACACATAATGCTCAACCGTTCTCATTCCCCTAATCCAAGTTACACTAGCATCGATCAAAGCTGGATACACTATTTCTTAATTAACTGGCAGAAATCCATCTTCAAATTAAACTTAAACTTGAGTTAAAACTGGAAAAAAAGGCTCTATTTGTCTGCATTTGATCTGAATCTGTTTTTTATACACATTTCCAAAGGTGCATAAATGTACACGCCCTGTTGCTCAGCGAGCCATCCACCAGGTATCTGCCATGCATCTGAGTTTGAGTATTGAGCGCACGTTTATGCAAAATCAGAGATAAAAGCTTTAAAAGGAACACCAAGGAGTTATTTGTCAGCTCGTATTACTCCAATCTATCATTCTGCGATGGTTGTGTGCGGTATATGAGAAGTGCCTGAGCTTGTGTTACTGCTATGCCGGAGAGAGCCACTTTACAAGGAACGATAAATTGCAAATACAATAGATACACAAAAGGGAGAGTAGTGCTGAGGACGAAGGGTGCTCTCACATTTCAAAGGTTGGTTTGAAAGTCTGGGGGGTGTGGTGAATTGTATGGTTTCATAAAACCTCTGTTACATTCGATCTTCTGAGCCCTGTCTTATGGTGTGTGATGTGATGCATGGTAGAAAGCAGCGTGTTATATTTTTGTCTCACAAGGTCAAAGAAGTGGTTGATTTAAAAAGCCACACTCGCTGCTCTTGATACTAGAAGATATTACCTTCTAAAGTTCATTGAATTCTTTTTCCTGAGTTTGTTTTTGCCAGGATGCATGTAAGAAATTAAAGCCCACTCGTTCATTTCAATCAAGTTCTGACAACAAAACCCAACCATCCATTGTCAGGAGCAGTCCGATACATGGAAAGGCACAGGGTGCGACTCTGGTTTTAGCCAGGGGCAGATCTACCTGGGTGGCACAGTTAGTTAGATCGCACACCAGTTATAAACCATCTTACACCGTTTAAAAATTTACAAGAGCAAAATTCAGATGTCTACCTGCAAGTAAATAAAGCAAGAGATGACAATCCCTGACCGCTCCTCAAAAAAGGAGCTGTTAACTGCAACTAAGGGTGCACTCACACTCGACCCAGTGGTTCTATACCGTGCTGAAGCATGATTGTCCCAAACTCGTTAGTCCTCCGCGAGCCTGCACCTGAACGTGATAAGTACTTATAATATGTCATCACTTTGGGAGAACATGACTGAAACTTTACTGACTTTGTGATTTATTTGGAGTCTTTTTTGTTCCGATGGGGCATGCTCATGTTCATGGATTTATCGATTATGTAACACACTATGTGATTTTTGCAGAGGCAGCAGGAGATGAGGAAGGCATTCAGTTGTCCACATTATGTATGCCTGCTTGCATTTGTGCATGAGCAATTATATACACCTCTTCCAACCGTGCCAGAGCCAAGGAAAAATGCCGTGCATGACAGTACTGAGTGCTGACACAAGTCAAATAATCCAGATTATGTGAGTCATGTGTGCTTAGTTGCAGTACAGATGGTCTAGTGTGAATGGGCCCTAACAGCACTATATAAGCCAAATCCACAGGCCAGGGGCACTGTGAGAAGAGGACAGTCAGACTCTGGGACTTATCAGACTGAATGGAGAAGGAATAAATGGTATTGACTGTTCACTGTGTTCAACTTTGAAGAATAATTTGAGAGGTGCATTACATGTGCAGTCCATAAACATGACAGAAATAGTTTGTATTAAATTAAATAATTTACATAGAACCCATATAATAGAATTAGATATACATTTTATTTGTATTTGAAATAAAGTAAACTTCTTAGGAAAATGATTATTAGAGAATTCTGGACAAAGTATTACACTGAAGCATCGCGCTGTGTAGGACAACTTTTTAATGCCATTTCTGCCTGATCCCAATGGATTTCTGACTGACAGAATGTTACGGTCCCTTAATATGTATCCACTCCTGCCGGTATCTGTAAATGTAATGACTATTCAAACCCTTGCATATTGATTTTGCCTTCTTCCATCCGGTATTACTGTTTACAGTGCATTAATACATTCATACTAAAGAAATAATAAGTTATATGAGTACTGGTTTACATAGAGTATGTATTATATATACATTCACATAACATAATATATTTAAAAAAAAAATCTGAAAAGCAATCCTATTATGAGCAAATTTGTTTTAAGCAGTTTAGGAACTTTTTTTTTATTTTTTAAACACACAGTAGCTCAAAAGAGCTACTGTGTGTTTACCTCAAATCCATTACCTCAAACCCATTAAGACATGACAAGCTGGTTCCTCCACAGTATGCCTTTGCAGTTCCAGCTACCTTGTGTTAAATAACAAGTTTAACGCAACTTTCAACAATCCTCAGATGACAGTAAGAGCAATGATGACCCAGTAAAAACATGTCCCACACACAACAAACACTTTTTTTTTTCACTGGCAGTCTTTCCCTCCCTTGTTTGTACTCTCCCCATTCTGTGGACAACCTCTGGGGGATGTATGTAACGTTTTGCAGTAACTGAACAATGGTTACTGTTATTGAAAATGTTGCAGCATATTATTCCACCTCTTGTGCACGTGGTGACAGCCAGACTGGCTTGTGGATTTTATTTGCGATGAATTTGCAGCTTTTTGGCAGTGTTTATAATGCTGTGATAAAAAGTTGTACAAATGTGCATAGTTAAGGACTTCTTCTTCCGTCAACCTCTCCTTGATTTGGTTCATGTTTGTTCCACAGCAGCGGGAAATGAAACAGAATGTGTAGGAGGAAATATATAGTAATCCACTGGATCAATCACAGGTGTTACTGCATTATCCTGACATGTAATTAATAAAACAAATTAAATTAACAAATAATGTAAATAATTTCAATGCCCAATCCGTCTTTAATAGTTATGCTATAGAAGTACTGCATATTGTTTTCCCTAATAAGAAGACTTACCCACTGTAGGCCATTCCAGATGAGAGTGTCAATTTGGTGTAGGCTACAGTATAAATACAAATACTAGAACCCTCAACCATGGTTGTATTAATTATTATTAACTATGTTCCTCCAATGTTATTTCATTCTCCCTAGAGTTTAAAAAAAATAATGGCAACAGTGTGGGTTATTTAATGTATTTGTTACAGGTGTGAGAGCAGACCCAAGAACAGCACCAATCTAGACCTGCACAGTTCAGAACTTTATTTACAATGTTCAAGAGTCCAAACAGACGACAATCAGGAAGCCTGGTCGGCGAGCACAGTCTAAATTCAGAATGGGGCAGGAGTCTCTGGAGAGGAAGTCCAGGCAGACAGCAGGCAGACAGGGAGCAGGCAGATGGAAAGTTCAAAGACAGAAGGCAGGTCAGGTACCAGGAGATCCGTCCGGAACAGAGTGCTGGAGAGTAGTGCATGATGCGACGACAATCTGGCAGAGAGTGAGTGTGGAGGAGCTGGTTAAGAGCCGACTCGGGGGAACAGGTGAGTCTAATGATCTTGATTGGGGCAGGCAGGTTAGAGTTGGTTGGTAGAGGGGAAAACCAGGAGTGGACTGTGACAGTATTTATGTTAAAACGCAGCTTTCTGTTTCAGAAAAAGATGACATAAAGAAGGAGGTGTAGAATGAACAAGTGTAAATGCAGCCTTGTCACTTAGGGATGGAAAAAGAAAGTATCTCAAAGACATCCTACAACCTAAGGGTCTTAGTTAGGTCCAATCCCCATAGATCGCTCAGACTGTCTACTCTATCTCTATCTCTATTTTTCAACTGTACTCTCTTATGCAAACCCCCACATAAATAACCCAATTTAATTGTCAGAGAATACAAAACAGGAATATAGAAAAGTAAACATGGCAAGACAAGGTGGGCAGCTGTGGCTCAGATGGTAGAGTGGTCGTCCAGTGATTGGAAGGTTCCTAGTTTGATTCTGGACCCTGCATTTAAAGTGTCGAAATGTCCCTGAGCAAGACACTGATCACTGAACCCCAAATTGCTCCTGATGCCGAGCCATCAGTGTATGAGTGTGTGTGAATGGTTAACGTCCTGATGAACAGGTGGCACCCTGCTAGATAGCCACTGCCACCAGTGTATGAATATGTGTGTGAATGTGTGAATACAAAACCTGTAGTGTAAAAGTGCTTTGAGTGGTCAACAATGACTAGAAAACCTCTATATAAATACAGGACATTTACCATTTACAATAAGAGAGATGTTGAGAATTTTTAGACTGTTATCCTTCCTGGGAAAGGAAAGAAGTAGATTCTAGAAGTACAGGCTTTTCATTACTGAACACCGCATTACCTTCACTGCATTCCTTTTGTGTTAGATTTCTTTCTCAACCTGTTAATGGAATACCATAGTCTAATTCAGTCCAATGACATTTTTGGTCTCAGAAATCAAGATCACTGTGACAGCTTGGGATCTATGTGTTGCTACTTTTACTGGAAGAAAGAACATTTACTCAAATCAAGTGAGCGTTAATTATGCTAAAAACAAATTAAGTTGTACAAAGTGTCCTCTGGACCTGTTTCAAGTTGCAAACCGCAAGCACTCAACAGCAGGTGGAAAAGTCTGTCTTAAAGAGTCCCTCCACTACAAGAAGTACACACACTTCTACCACCTCAGGCATAGAACTGCACTTAATTTAATTATCATAATCTGCGAATTTCTGTAAAATTGCTAATAGACATAATAGACAGGACATGACAAGCTGACAAATTTTAAAACTGCATCCCATTATAACAGAACGTATTTGGCAGAAAAATCCTAAGGCTAGGGTTAGGGTTGGCATTGCCAAGTTGGTAGTAAATGCAATATTATCACCTTGTAATTTCACAGAAATTATTTTTTGTGACATGAGTGCAAGTTTTTATTTTTTTTTTTAAATAATAGAAATGATGACCCAAAAAGCAGAAGTAAGATTAAAGATGTAATAACTCAGTTTTTACTTAAATATTAAAATTGTTCCAGGCCAGCTGGAATCCTTCAGTTTGTGAAGCTGTAAAAATAATCCCCGACCACTGAAAAGCAGCATTAATAACATAAAATATATCATATTTTATATTATATACACACACACAAAATATACTTTGAAATTTGCCACAAACATAAAATGAAGCTGATGAAATTTCCAGTGTAAGAAAAATCCTCTAGACAAGAGACAATACTGAGTTACTTGGAAATCCATTAACATGTGCCCCCTTGACAGAGTTCAAACACTTGAGTGATGAAAGAACAGCAGGAGATAGAATGCCTTCTACTACCCCATGTGTCAGCACCCAAGTAACATGACCACAAATTGAAACCATGGGAAGAAAAAAGTATATATGGTATCCTTGAACTTTCCACAAATTCATTTTCAGAGAAAATACCATTTGCAGGATGCTTGTGCTGCAGAAATAGGTCTTGGTAGGAGGTGAAAAATGAATGATTTGGAGTCCGGAGGTGTTATATCTGAAACTGATTCCACAGCTCTGGCCCCACTGACCTGCTGCGATGTGGCTGACACCTCTACAGACTGGTTTACTTAGCTCAGTGGTCTGAATTAAAACTCAGCTGGGCTTCTCTTTGCCTATTCTGAGTCTGCCATTTTTAACATGGGCAACAAAATATCCATGTGCAGAAAGGAGGTTCTCTGACTTTTCATGACTCAGAGTTTACTGTGTTTATCTACGGACCGCCTCGACAACATGGTGCCCGCGAGTAGTCGATGAGGCGCCCGCAGTGGATGTTCTAAAAATAGCCGGTGATTGCTTCTAAGTACTAAAATCACTCATTGCACTTTAATTTTTTATCTATAAATACTATAGTAGTTAAGAATTGAATGACTTTAAGATTTATTTACGACATTTGAAATTTAATTTAGTCATGTAAAATTAAAGCACACGCAAGTGGTTCCGTATCAGTGTGATGAGGACGTGGACAACAGCAGCATGGCACAGCTGATGGTGTTCAGTGAGTTCACTGTAAAAGAGGAATTTTTGACAACACTGCCACTGAAAACCAAACATCTAAGATGCCATGAAAATGATATTTCACCGAAAAAAATATTGCATTGGAGAAGTGGGTGTTAGTGACGACAGATGGAGGCCCTGCCTTATTTGGGTTTTTTTTGCCCACTGCAGATGCAATCCTGATTTTCCACGTTCTTAAATTACCACTACCTCATCCATCAGCAGACAATATGTGCCAAAGTGATGGGTTTCGACCACGTTTTGATCTTTGTCATGAAGATTGTTAACAGCATTCGCTCCAAAGCCACACAGGGCATTCAGAGTGCTTTTAGATGAGCTATCAGCTGAATATGGTGACTTGTTTCCACACCCAGAGATTCAATGGCTCAGCAGGGGCGAAGTATTTGAATCGTTTTTAATCACTTCTGGATAAAATAAAAAAGTTCATAGAGCCCAGAGGAGAGGACACTATTTTGCTGCAAGACACCGAGTGAATGCTGGACCTTGCATTACAGGAAATCTAAATCATTTGAACTGTGAACTACAGGGCAAAGGCAAGAATGTCTCTGACGTGATCAGTGCTGTGAACACATTAAGAGCCAAGATTCAAATTTTCTCTGTGCATTTGTAAGGTAAGAAAGTCCTGCACTTTCCATTTATACAATCAGTACTAAATGTTCATGCTCATGAATCTGGGGCCTTGGACAGCATTTCAGAAATGTTGACCCAAATCATATGTAGGTTTGGGCAACAGTTTGAAGAAAGATTTCATGACTTTGATAAACTGGATTTGTGTTTGTCATTCATTTCATACCCTTTCATGCAAGTTGACATGACATGCATTTCTGAGCAACTCCGTGAAGCTTTTAACTTGGACGTTGGATGGAAATTCTATTTTACAGTTCACTGTAAATAAAAACACAAATCATTTTAAATAGTTATATGTTTATAGGTAAATTAAAAAATTTGATTTAAGAAAATTATTTTTAACGAGTAGTTCTCTATAAAATTCCCCAACCTTTGAGTAGCCCTCAGTCCCAAAAATGTTGGGGACCCCTGATCTAGAGCTTCCTAGATTCACACAAGATGACCAGGCTGCACTATTTAATCCTTATTGGTTTTTCTGAAGTAAACCTTGCTATTTTGAGCATTCTTCCAAAAATCAAGCCTGCTGAAGGCGAAGACAGTGCACAACATTGCAAGAAAGTGAAAGATAAAATAGAGGGAGGACCATTCTCGAGGACTGCAAACATAGATATATGGAGACAAAACGTAAAATTGACGGGCAGAAATAGAAGAAGAGGATGGAATAAGGCAGCATGGCAAGTGGCAGCCGATGGGTAAACAGGCCTGCAGGCTCAAGCTGCGATGAAGAAGTGCCCTTCTGCTGCGACTTCGGAGAGAATAAATGGCAGTGTTATAAACAGGCCAAACTGGTATTAATCTCCCCAATAGCCTTCATGCCCACCATACATTAGAGGAAATAGTGCACTAAGCTACCCGCTCGCTCCCTGAATGCTGCCTGAAAACAGCCAAGGCCCAACGCAATAAGGAATGATGGAAGAGCTGAGCATACAAGCAGGCCCATCTACTGAAGCATTTTACATTTTAATCATATCGCACAATGAGAGAGGCAGAAATCAGGCACAGGCAGGTGCATGGGAAGCAATTAACAGTGACAGTGGAAGGAGGAGGGAGGAGAAGTTCTTATCCTGCACCTGAACTCTGCTCTCTCACATCACCATACTGGACTCTATTACTGAATTCAAAACTACTTTCAAAACACATCTAATAAAAAACTAATTTACTCACTATAACCTTTTTGTCAACCCACTATTGTTTCTACCTATCATGACTTACTTGAGGACCTGATCATAACTGGATTGGTGTTTTAATATCCGTGCTTTGCTGTTTATGACATTATTTATGCTATTGATTGTATGTTCTACTATTGCTTTTTCTGTTATTTTATGCTGTTTTGTATTTTTAGACGTGTCTCGAAAGGCACCTTTAAATAAAATGTATTAAATTTATTATCATTCTCATTATTATAAAACCAGACCGTTGCCAAAGTCAAATTAAGTCAAATGGAAATCCTATGTTTTTGTAATTTTCTCCTGATTCCAATCATCAATCTTGTGCAGAAAATGTGGTTTCTGCCAGGCTTCTAAAGCATGCTACAAATTCAAGGTTTTATTTTTAAGTGTGACAAATGAAGAGTGAGACAGAGCCGCAGCCGGAGCAGCTTGTAAACTGATGCAGAAACTTGCAATGGAGTGACAACACCAAGTTTTATCTTAAACACAGAATCAGACATTGTGAACTAGCGTTAATTCAAATTTTCTCAGTGGGATAATCAAACTCAGAAAGATTGGGAACCTGAAGTTCGGATGCAGGGAAAAAGTCAATGTCGTTTAATCAGGCAAATGTTGATACACAGGAAGACAGACAGTATATGCAACAGTATCAAAATTGGCAGGCCAAAAACTCCGTCCAAATACAATCTGCCTCATACACGAACTGGTGAAACAAACACAAAAGAAAAATTGCTGGAACATTGTCACGAGGGAACAAAATAATCTGGCATAGGTGGACAGGGGAACACAATTTATATACACACGGGGAGGGGAGATATCAAGACACAGGTGAAACTGACTACAGATGGCAGGAAACAATTGACAGGAAGCTGAGGAGCAATCAAAGACTAAAAAATAAAACAAAAAGTACAATAAATAAACAAATTGACTAGACATAAAATACTGACATTAACCTGACACATGTATATAACAACAACACCTTTGACCTGCACTCTCTCCTGCTAGGAGATGAAGAGGTGGGTAGCAGGTAAATAGGGCAAAGTATCTTGATGATGCTGAGATAGGCTCCAGCAGTAGAAAATAGATCAATTGATGGATTAATTAATACTTTTTGTTTACTTTTAGTTTTGGTAATCAGTTTTGTTTTGATAAAAAATGTCAAACATTTGTTGGCTCCTTAAATGGTCTGGCTTCTTAAATATCAGAAGTCGCTGCTTTTCATTTCCATTTCTGAAAATAAATGAAGAATCTGGCTTTTACTTACCAGCTGGAGTAAAGAATCAACTTGATGTTACTGAAAAATATCTGTTTGTGTTCTGAAAAAATGTCATTGCATTTGTCCTTATCTTTTGATGTTAGAGTAGATAAAGTTAAACAGAAAAAATACTAATTTTGAAAAAAAAAAAAAAAATCAACAGATCAGTTGCTGCTTACAATATTCATTAGGCGCAGTTCTAGTCCTTTTTAGTTAATTTTATTTTAAAGGTTTAACATCGTTATTAGTTTTTATCATGTTTGTAAACTGTGTATCAAGCTGGATGCTGACCTTATCACTAAGAACCAATTTTCTGAGAAAATCCAAACTACATTTTCTCTTATCACTTGATAATAAGAACCAAGCATTTATGTAATGCTCCTGCCTATGCAGCAGGATGTGGAGGTGTCCATGCCTTAGCATGCACTGTTTTTCTACACCCCACATCTTTAACCCCCAACCTATGCAACCCAGCCCCCCACAGAGCACAGTCTACATGAGAAGGGGTTCAGAGACAAGCAGAGATAGATTAAACCAAACACAGAGTGAATGAGATAGTGAGAAGTGAGGTAACAGTAAAGGTCGCGTTTGCCTGCCTCCCCACTGTGTCTCCAATGTCCCCCATCTCTCTCATTAGTACAGCACACTGCAGAGCAGAGGGAGAGAAAGGTAAACAACTTGCCTTAAAGAATACGCTGTGTCTTTAACCAAACATGCCCACAGAGGCCCTTTATGCCTCGCATCAGTGTGATGGAACAGTGTACATTTTGAAGACACCTACAGAAGAAATCTGCAGCAACAGCAGAGTAGGCCAAATATCCGTGGCATGAAGACCTGAATGATAAACCGCAACTGTGGCTGAGATGGTATAGTGGTCATCCAGTGATCGGAAGGTTTGATGGTTCATGGTTTGATCCCAGGCCCTGCAGTGAACATGTCGAAGCGTCCTTGAGCAAGACACTGAATGCCAAATTGCTCCTGATGCCGCGCAATCAGTGTAGGAATGTGTTATGAATGGTTAACGCTCATGATGAGCAGGTGGCACCCTGCGAGGCAGTCACTGCCACCAGTGAATGAATGTTTGTGTGAATGGGTGAATGCATAACCTGTAGTGTAAAAGCGCTTTGAGTGGTCAATAATGAGTAGAAAAGCGCTATGTAAATACAGGACATTTACAGGTAATGTATCACCTTATTTGCTTGTAGTAACGATCAATGGAAATTTTCTGCTCTTAATTTTCAGCGGTGAAACCTTTAAAAGCATCTCTGTGACTTGGTGTTGGAAATTTTTGTCTAAACATAGCTTCTTTTGAAGGGACAAAACAAAACAAAAAAAAAAAAAATCAAGCAATTGGTGTTTTCATTGTTATACTGTAGGGGGCACTGTGACATATCTTGTGCAATAGGACAGCACAACTGAATGTAAAAACAAGTAACTAGTAAGGGGAATTATTAAAAATATCTATTTGTTGTTAAAAATTGCTTTTTAAAAAAAAATATTTAGCATTTTAATATTAAAATCTCTCTAGACAACAAAGTACTGACACATTTAGGCTTACAAATTTTAACATAAACAGAGAAAAAAAAGAAACATGAACATTTTAAACAACCTCCGTAGATTTCTGACTTTATGAAAACCATTTTAACAGTTGACAGACCAGTAATTAACTTGATCCATGAGTATATGCAACATAATAGTGCCAAGACAGTCAGATTATCTGCTGATGCGCTTTACTTATCTGTGCATTTTCTTTGTAGATCATTTTTCACACTGAAATAAACATTCACACTGTGCAAAGTCATCTATGATGCATAGATGGCTTTAAAAACAACACAAACACTGCTCTGGTTGCCTACATGATGTGTTTAACCCAGTAATGGTCAAAGCAATGATACATATGGCTTCTACATAGCACCTTACTCCTTCAGTTCAATCTAATTAGTGATGGAGCAGAATGCTTCACAACTGACACTGGCTTCAATATAAAGCCACAGGGCTCTACAGTGACGACAGACACCATTTTTTATCAAGCTGCCTCACTGGTGATAATCCTGCTAAGTGGGATGGCAGCCTGCAGGTCATGCTATTTTCCTTTATTTGACTTTTTTTTTTTTCATGACATTGTTAAATTCACAATAAATGGTGCCAAGTTTACAAAGGAGCCAGGCTTTCTTACTGGTGATGCTGCTAATATAAGGGACAATTTTCTTATGGTGTTCACAGCTGACCACCTGCATTGATATGCCTGATCTCCTTCAGTTTCTCACCTCCGGGTACCCAACTCTCCTCTCCCCTCCGGGGTTAGGAGGGGGGTCAATGTCTCCTTGTCATAACATCAAAAATGCATTTCTGCACACATCCCAGTCGAGTCTACATTCAGAGCCACTGCCGGAAGTCAGCCTTTACGCTAATAAAGATATACATCTTAGGCATCACAGCTCATATTGACAGCAACCCTTAAGCTCATTGCTTTGTGAACACAGCAATAACTGAAGGCAAATCAGATCTTTTTTCATCATGATTAATAAGTTCATTATCAACTAATCTTCAAATATTGGAAGATTCATAGTTTAGTCCATAAAATGTACAAGAAAATCCAGTGCAAATCCCCAAAGACTTCACTGTCATGAATTTACAAAAGAGCAGCAAAGCATTATATTTGAGAAGCCCATAAATGTTTTTACATTTTTGCTTGAGAAATTACTTCATTGATTCTTATCACTATGATTATTGTAAGCTTATTGTTAGCTCACAATAAGGAAAGAATTCAGAGGGACTTGGGCAGTACACTAAAGCATCACTACTGTTATATACTGTAAGTTTGGGGGAAAAAGATGAAGCTGAGATGGTGGCTCAGGTCTGACACCAACCCTTCACACTTGTTTGGTGAACTTGGAGTGAGACTCGACACAAAAAACAAAAAACTTTCATCAGAGTCGCTTTTTACATCATGTTGCTAGACTATAAAAGTATAGGGAACAAACAGAGGATTGTGACAATCTCTCAGCTGGTTCCTGCATGAACCCTGGTAATTAAACAATAATCAGATGAATGAATGAATCTGGATAAATTTAAACCCCCTAAAATAGCAGCATGAATTTCTGTCTCTTCTCTTTCTTCTACACCCCCTATCATATCGTTTTCCCTCGCATTCCCCTAAATGCGTCAGAAAGTGCACATGGCTATTGTGCATTCCATGGTTAATAGTTCAAATTCAGTGTGTGGGCAGATGCTATGCTTGAGAATATCTTTAGAATTTGATATCCAGGATCCAGGTCGCGTTGTTCTGGGATACACTACAGACACCACATACAATGGACAGCCGCATACTGCAGCAATACAGCCATACAAAATTACATCTCAGGAAGCACAAGTCAAACCAGATCATAGGACTTGCATCGTTACACAATATAAGCATGTTAATGACAATCTTTAGGTGAGAAGAGAAGGAAAATGGTGTTCTTGACACTGACCTCACTTTATTCCTCACATGAAAGGGGGAAAAAAAAGGCAAAAATAAGCAAACATGAAGGAGAAGGGGACAGCCCAGTCATTTCTCAAGCCTTTCTTTACAGAGCAAAACCATATATTCTACAAACTGCTGACGCTTCAGATGCACTGTACACTACACAGCACAAAGAGAAACTCCCTACGCCTAAAGTAAAGCAGAAAAAGCACACGCTTTTGGCTTATGTCGCCATTCTGCTTGTGATAGCTTTCCTTTAGTCTAATTCTTTTCTCAAGCCTTATAGACAAAGCCTTTCTTATAGCTGTTTACATCTTCACTATAGCTGTTTATCCTTTGACAAGATTTCTATACTCCTTAGAAGACAAGTTATCCGATTCTACTTTATAAAATTACATCAAAACCAGTCATCAAACATAAAAGACATGAAACTGAATAATTCACAGACAAAATGCTGTAAAGTCCTTTATGGAGTCAAAGTGGACATGAAAACCTGCTATATACGTAAGTGCAAGACCATTTACCAAAGTGTTGATTCTATTAAAATAAGTCTCAGCACATGACTGTTTTATTTTTCATTGTAACATGTTTATGTATTACAATCTTATTTTGTTGGCATCTCCTTACTCACCCAGTTTGTTCCATGGTTATTCCTTTAAAGTAGGTCATTTTTAAATTTCGTTTTTCGTTTCGTTTTCTGCCGCTTATCCGGGTCCGGGTCGCAGGGGTAACAGCCTGAGCAGGGACATCCAGATGCTCCTCTCCCCAGCCACTTCCACCAACTCCTCCGGGGGGACACCAAGACGTTCCCAAGCCACCAAAGAGATGTAATCGCTCCAGCGTGTCCTTGGTCTGCCCCGGGGTCTCCTCCGGGATGGGCACGCCCGAAACACCTCCCCAGGGAGACGTCCAGGAGGCATCCTGACCAGATGCCCGAACCACCTCAACTGGCTCCTCTCAACGCGGAGGAGCAGCGGCTCTACTCTGAGCTCCTCCCGGATGTCCGTGCTCCTCACCCTATCTCTAATGTTGAGCCCAGCCACCCTGCGAAGGAAGCTCATTTCGGCCGCTTGTATTCGCGATCTCATTCTTTCGGTCACTACCCAGAGCTCATGACCATAGGTGAGAGTTGGGACGTAGATTGACCTGTAAATTGAACGCTTTGCCTTCTGGCTCAGCTCTCTCTTCACCACAATGGCCCGCTTCAGCGTCCGCATCACTGCCATCACTGCTCCAATCCGTCTGTCAATCTCCCGCTCCATTTTCCCCTCACTCGTGAACAAGACTCCGAGATAATTGAACTCCTCCACTCGGGGAAGCGACTCTCCCCCGACCCAGAGTGGGCAATCCACCCTTTTCCGGCTAAGAACCATGGCCTCAGATTTAGAGGTGCTGATTCTCATCCCCGCCGCTTGACACTCAGCTGCAAACCGTCCCAGTGAGAGCTGGAGGTCACTGTTCGATGAGGCCAACAGGACCACGTCATCTGCAAATAGCAGAGACGGAATCCGGAGGCCACCGAACCCGACTCCCTCCGCCGCTTGGCTGCGCCTAGAAATTCTGTCCATAAAAATTATGAACAGAACCGGTGACAAAGGACAGCCTTGGCGGAGACCAACCCTGACTGGGAACGGGTCTGACTTACTGCCGGCAATGCGAACCAAGCTCTGACTCCGACAATACAGAGATTGAATAGCCCGTAACAAAAGGCCATCTACCCCATACTCCCGGAGCACCCCCCACAGGATACCTTGGGGGACACGGTCATAAGCCTTCTCCAGATCCACAAAACACATGTGGACTGGTTGGGCAAACTCCCATGCCCCCTCCAGTACCCTCGTGAGGGTATAGAGCTGGTCCAGTGTTCCACGGCCAGGACGAAAACCACATTGCTCCTCTTGAATCCGAGGTTCAACTAGCAGCCGCACTCTCCTCTCCAGCACCCTGGAGTAGACCTTCCCAGGGAGGCTGAGGAGTGTGATTCCCCGGTAGTTGGAACACACCCTCTGGTCCCCCTTCTTGAAAAGGGGGACAACCACACCTGTCTGCCACTCCAAAGGCACAGTCCCCGATGTCCACGCAATGTTGCAGAGGCGTGTCAACCATGACAGCCCTACAACATCCAGAGCCTTCAGGAGCTCGGGACGGATCTCATCAACCCCCGGGGCGCTGCCGCTGCGGAGTTGTTTGACAGCCCCGGCGACCTCGACCCCAGTGATGGGAGGGCCCAGCCCAAAGTCCTCCGGCTCTGCCTCTTCTTCAGAATGCGTGTTGGTGGGATTGAGGAGATCTTCGAAGTATTCCTTCCACCGCCGAACTATAGACTCAGTTGAGGTCAGCAACTCCCCTCCCACACCGAAGACCGTGTGGACGGGGTTCCGCTTTCCCCTCCTGAGTCGCCGAACAGTTTGCCAGAATTTCTTCGGCGCCGACTGGAAGTCTTGTTCCATGGCCTCACCAAACTCCTCCCACACCCGGGTTTTTGCCTCAGTGACCACCCGAGCCGCAGATCGCTTGGCCTGCCGGTAGCTGTCTGCTGCCTCGGGAGTCCCACAGGCCAACCATGACCTGTAAGTCTCCTTCTTCAGCTTGACGGCCCCTTTCACCTCTGGTGTCCACCAGCGGGTCCTGGGATTACCGCCACGACTAGCACCAGCGACCTTGCTACCACAGCTTCGAGCAGCCGCCTCGACAATGGCAGCGCGGAACATGGCCCACTCAGACTCCATGCTCCCCACTACCTCCGGGATGTGGTTGAAGCTCCTCCGGAGGTGGGAGTTGAAGACCATTTTCACAGGGTCCTCAGCCAGACGTTCCCAGCAGACCCTCACTATTCGCTTGGGCCTACCTGGTCTGTCCGGCTTCTTCCCCCGCCACCTGATCCAACTCACCACCAGGTGGTGATCAGTTGACAGCTCTGCTCCTCTCTTTACCCGAGTGTCCAGCACATACGGTCGCAGATCAGATGATACGACTACAAAGTCAATCATTGACTGTCGACCTAGGGTGTCCTGGTGCCAAGTGCACTTATGGACACTCTTATGGCTGAACATGGTGTTAGTTATGGACAAACTGTGACTAGCACAGAAATCCAATAACTGAACACCACTCGGGTTCAGATCGGGCAGTCCGTTCCTCCCAATCACACCCCTCCAGGTCTCGCTGTCATTGCCCACATGAGCGTTGAAGTCTCCCAGTAGGACGATGGAGTCCCCAGTAGGGGCACTCTCCAGTACCTTTTCCAAGGACTCCAAAAAGGGTGGGTACTCTGAACTGCTATTTGGCGCATAGGCACAAACCACAGTCAGGTCCCGTTCCCCAACCCGAAGGCGCAGGGAAGCAACCCTTTCGTCCACGGGGGTAAACTCCAACACATTGGCTGAGAGCCGGGGAGCTATTAATAAGCCCACGCCTGCTCTCCGCCTCCCACCTGGGACAACTCCAGCATAGAACAGAGTCCAACCCCTCTCAAGAAGACTGGTTCCAGAACCCGAACTGTGCGTTGAGGTTAGGCCGACTATATCTAGCCGGTATCTCTCAACCTCACGCACAAGCTCAGGTTCCTTCCCCATCAGAGAGGTAACATTCCATGTTCCGATAGCCAGCTTCAGCAACCGGGGATCGGACCGCCAAGGCCCCTGCCTTTGACTGCCACCCGATCCACATAGCCCCGGACCTCTATGGTTCCTCCTGTGGGTGGTGGGCCCACATGAGGACGGACCCATGTTTCCTTTTCGGGCTGAGCCCGACCGGACCCCATGGAAAAAGGCCCGGCCACCAGGCGCTCGCCTATGGACCCCTTCCCCAGGCCTGGCTCCAGGGCGGGGTCCCGGTATCCCTCCGGGCAGGGTACACCAGTCCTTGTTATTATTCACCATCATAGAAGTCTTTGAACCGCACTTTGTCTGGCCCCTCACCTAAGACCAATTTGCCTTGGGTGACCCTACCAGGGGCAAACAGCCCCTGACAACATAGCTCCTAGGATCATTAGGGCACCCAAACCCCTCCACCACGGTAAGGTGGCGGTTTTTAAATTATTATTATTAATTCGATTAAAATGAACAAACCTAACCTTGTTGGATTTTCAACCGTGCAAGCTTTTCTTTTAGCCAAGTCTGGCCAGATTACAGAGCAGTGACTGATATAAGATGACAGGACTGATAACTAGTACAATAAAGAGCCATATAACAAATGAGATCATTATTGGGCTATTAAAGCCACACACATTGAATAGACTGAATCATGTAGTCATTTGGCAAATAGGGGTAGTTCATGTAAAAAAAAAAAAAGGAAACCAGGGACAAGAACTAGATCAGGAGAGGCCAATGGATTTCAGACTGGTATAAATCTACCATGATTAGCAGCAGGATCACAATCAATCAATCGAGGCCCCGTTCCTTCCTTGACCCTGTCCTTGGATGGAAAGCTGGCGGGCGACATTCCGTCTGCTCTCTCAGTTGCACAGGTGGAAAAAAATAAATAAATAAACAAAAATACATACAAACTCTTTAACACTTCAGTTTGTTCTGATGTCTAATGGGTTCTAACGGTAGTGCAGTGGGAACACCAAATACTATTCAAACATAAAATGGAGTCGTTGTTTGGTAAAGCTGCATGAGCTGGGCTGTCAGGCCTAAATAATACTGTTTGCAAACAGCAGCTTGGTGGAGATGATTAATACCATTTTCTTCTCCTATTTGCTGTTCATTAACTTACTTTCTGCCATAATGGCCTGGGCTCAAATGAAAGGGGATGGAGGAGGAGAAGTTTAGGCTGGGCTTTGTCAGAATGAATGAAGGAGAGGGAGATTAGAAAAGAGTGCTGATTGTTGCAGCAGTTATCTACATCTAAATCAAGACAAGACATGTCTTTCTTCTCTGAAAAGGCCACATAATTACAAAGCGCAGCACCATTTAGCATAACAGTCTATCCACTAAAGACTGATGCTGGAGTTTATTGTCTGCATCAATATACATCAATAAACTCCAGCAGAAAACTCCCTCCAATTTTCAAATCTTTTTGTACTGTTTCTCAGTAGGACAAGAACACTGTGAAGTCCGGTATGTTAGATAGGGAGAAAGGGAAGGTTAATAACACCAGAGCACTTGCGCATTTAGAAGCATAACATGTAGCATTTCAGTTATAGCAAAACTTCAGCCTGGTAAAAGCATATGGCATTAGGAATCCCTTTTAGCATGTGCGTAAGAGTTGAAAGAGACGGACACATGCAATTTGTTTTGAAGAGCTGCAGCAATGTATTTCAATCTCACCAACAGAAAATAAAGAATGACAAAGAGAAGCAGGCAGTGAGAAAGGTGGACGTGTTTATAATATTGTGACAAATCACATATACAGTCATTTCTAATTACCAATTCCTTACTCATACACAGTGCTCGTTTCCATTAGGCATTACTTCCTGAACAAAATATTCTATTCCTTGAAAGCCATTAAGTGTCTTCAGCACAACAATTACAGTATCTACATTTGTGGTATCATCTGTAAAAGCTGCAAGTGTCCTTAGGTCTGAGTCCCCCAAGATATTTTATATTGTAAATGGGAATTATTTTTAGCTATAGTATATACAGCAGTGTTCATATTTAATACCCTTCCCGTATTGGGTCAGTCCCTTAAGTGCACCCCTACAGCTCAGATAGCATTGCTAAACACATCATTGTGTGATCAGTATTGCTAAATGCAACTCTACAGGACAGTAAGGAATCAAGTCTATTTGACGAAGGAGGTCAACCTTACTCAGGGACACTGGCTGATGTGAAACATTCACAAATGTCCACAATTGTATTGGTATTTGACAATTAACAATAAATACATTAAAAGTTCACAAGGAACATACAGTGGAGAAGCAGGGGAAGAAGAGGCATAAGAGAGGAATTTCCCAATCATTACGGCATATGGCTGTATATATGGACTTTAAAAAAAACCCCAAAAAACAAGAGAAAACATACAGTACATTTTATCTTTGCTGTAGAAACAGTACTTACACCTATGGATGATAAACCACAAGCTATTGCTTGTGGTTTTCAAATGACACATCTTCTTTTTCTTCTTCCTATTTTGGCTTTACCGATCTCTTTCTAGGGGGCACCACAGCGAATCATCCTCCTCCATCTCTCTCTGACTTCTGCATCTTCTTCTCTCCTACCAACTATCAGCATGTCCTCTGTCACCACATCCATGAATCTTGCCTTTGGTCTTCCACCTTGCCTCCTGCCTGGTAGCTCCATCTTGAGCATCTTTCTACCAATATATTCACGTTCCCTCCTCTGCACATGTCCAAACCATCTCAATCTGGCCTCTCTAACTTTGTCTCCAAAACGTCCAACCTGTGCTTTCTCTCTGATGTGCTCTTTCCTAATCCTGTCCATCCTTGTCACTCCCAAATAAAATCTCAACATCCTTTACTCTGCGACATCCACTTCTGCCTCTTGTCTTTTGGTCAGTGCCATCTTCCCCAAGCCATACATCCAAAAGAGAGAAGAACACAGGCTGACATATAAGAATGGAGGCAGGAGCAAGCAGAAGGACTACATTCTGTGTGGACGATGCAATCTGATTGGAGACTGGAATACAAGAGGATACAGGTGGATACAGGAGAGAGTGTAGCCAGACAGCATTGGATGGTAGTGTGTAGGATGACTGGGGAGCTGAGGAAGAGGAAAAGAGCAAAGGCAGAGGAGAGGATCAAATGGTGGAAGCTGGAAAAGGAAGACTGCTGTGAGGGCTTCAGGGAGAGGCTGAGACAGGCTCTGGGTGTTTTTGAAGAACTACCAGATGACTGGGTAACTACAGCAACAGTGATCAGGGAGACAGGTAGGGAGGTGTTTGGAGTATCTTCTGGACAGATGAAGGATGATAAGAACACTTGGTGGTGGAATGAGGAAGTATAGGAGTGTATTCAGAGGAAGAGGTTGGCGAGGAAGAAATGGGATAGTGATAGAATGGAAGAGAGTCGAAAGAAATGCAAAGAAGTGCTGAGAAGATGGAAGGAGTACTTTGAGGAGCTGATGAATGAAGAAAATGAGAGGGAAAACGGTTGGAGGAGGTGGAAACGGTGAAACAGGAAGTTAGAAAGATTAGTAAAGAAGTGACAGAAGCTTTGAAGAGGATGAAGAATGGAAAGGCAGTTGGTCTTGATGACAAACCAATAGAGGTTTGGACATTTCCAGGAGAGAGGGCAGTTGAGTTTTTGATGAAGCACATCCAGGTGATCTTGGACAGTGAGAAGATGTCTGAGGAATAGGGGAAAAGTACTAGGGAGTCTAGAAAAGAGAAGTATGTTAGAATGATGCAGGATATGTACGAGAGCAGTATGACAGTGGGGAAATGCGCTGTAGGACTGAGAGATGGCTTCAAGGTGGTGGCAGGTCTGCATCAAGAATCGACCCTCAAACTCTTCTTGTTTGTTATGGTGATGGACAGACTGACAGATGAGGTCACTCAGGAATATCCATGGCTGATTTGCAGATGACATTGTGGTCTGTAGTGAGAGCAGGGAGCAGGTGGAAGAAAAGCTGGAGAGGTGGAGGTATGCGCTGGAAAGAAGAGGAATGAAAGTCAGTTATAGCAAGAGAAAATACATGTTTGTGAATGAAAGGGAGGCAAGTGGAACAGTGAGGTTACAGGGAGTAGAAGTGGAAAAGGTCCACGAGTTTAAATACTTAGGGTCATCTGTTCAGAGCAACGGGGAGTGTGGTAAAGGGGTGAAGAAGCGAGTGCAGACAGGGTGGAGTAGGTGGATCGTCCATATTTAAAAATGCATTATCATACTATTCAACCATATTGCCCAAGCCTCCTTACACCACTATAAATATTCACGTGTCAAATGAAGTCCTTGTGACAGAGACCTGATGGCATTGCATTAAGGAATGACCTGATTACTCGCAGTCCAATCAGGTCCAGGTAGAGTCACATTTTTAAAGCACAAGTGGGTTTCCAGATGATGAAGCAGGTAGGTGCAGCATTAGTGCCACAGACTTTACTTGACAAAACTTGAAATAAGCAGGTTTAGGTGCTCCCAAACAATTATTGGGATTTTGAAGCAAAGCTAAAACTAAATTCTTTTTGTTGGGAATGTTATGAAAATCTTTTTTCTTTTTTTTTTTTATTGCAGCCAAGAGCCACATATAAAGTAATTTTCACTGCGTTGGCAACACTTATTCCTCATACACATAGGCTGGGTTCGTGAAATGTTAAAATTGGTTTTGGCAAACAGCAATGTAATTAATTCAATGTTGCAAATGTGTGGATTAGAGCAGAGGATTAATGTGTTTTTGCACAGCTGTGGGAGCAAAAAAAGAACCAGGATAAAGTGTTCCCATGAAGGTGGTAAAACCTGTGCTTTCTTTACAGCATCCCACCTTCCATAAAACAACATGCATCTGTGGACTAAGTACTGGTTTATATCTTACTGAGAGCAGCATTCAAACAAAATCCGGCACCACTGGGGAAAATGACTTCAAATCACAGTACATATCTCTCCTTACTGAAGCCCTAAGTCCGTACAAACAGGAATAGTATAGCTCCACCATCAGGGTCTGCAAAGGCTCCAGAGACCCGAGAGAAATGACTAATGGGAATAAGGGATTAAGAGAAAATGAGAGAAGGATAAACGGGAGAAACAGAAAACGTGTATGCGAATGGAAGACAGAAATGATGGAGCAGTTGGATGCTCATCTATCTTTTCTCTGCTGATGGATATATGAGTGGGGGCCTCGGGCTGACCGTCAGCCGCTGTGATGGACAAGAACTAAGTACTCAAAAACATGTAGATCCAAATGATAGGCTTACAAGCTGCACACAAAGGTGTCAGAGTTGGCGCATTTTAGAAAAACCCTGATGCTGAATGGCTCAAAACGTATGTCATATGAAATAAAACATACGATTAGCATTTAGTAGTTGAATTAGTGAACTGACCAAACTGGACTGAACCATACTGCTTGGTGGAAACGAAGGTATAGGGATTTAGTATTGTGCTTTCATAAAGTTTGGAGACTCACAAGAGGCAGATATTACTAGACAGATTGCAACAGGAGGACAATACTAACTAAAACTTGACTTTTAGATCCCAAGCTTCAAATATGCTGGATTGTACTTTGTCATAACCAGTGGGCTGCAGAAGCAGTGGCACTGCCAAACAGATATATTGTTACTGTAATTTACAAGATAGCAATTTTCATGGCTTCGTATGTTCAAGATTTCACATAAATTGGACGAAGCCTGCAAGCGAATTCAGGCAGTCAACTCAAGCTACACAACTACGTATGCACAATAAACACCTCACTCTCATCTATGAAACAGGCTCCCAGTTTGACATTCTATTTAAACTGCATGCACTTCCCATCTGCCTTTCTGCCTGTCATTGCCTCTGCTACTCTGTATGAGCTCCCTGTTCCCTAGCCCCACCTACATGGTCCGATGGCGGGTTTCAAGGTGTTTTCTCATCACTCCCCAATATATTTATATTATAAGCTTTAGCAGTATAACATCAGGTCAAATGTGGAGCTGCTGTCATCCATGAATTTCCTCTTAGTTTGGTGTTAGCTTACTGTTGTTGATTGTCAGCATCCTGTTCTTTTTATTCCTCTACACCACCAAAATATTCAGCTTCTCTGGGATTTTTATTTTATGTATATTCTTACTGCTTTGTCCCCTGATTTTGTCTTCTATGTTGCTGCCGTGACCTGTGGAAATCAACATGTAATATTGTAAATTAATTTATATCATGTTTTCTAGTTCCAAAATTCTATCTTACATTAGCATTCCTGATGGACCTCATTCAAAACAAAAACTCGAATTACCCACCTGGAACTGCTAAACTGCTCCACAAAACATGTGACCAGCTTCAATTCTGACCTTCCAGATTGATGTAACGCTTCTCTTCACCTGAGTATTGCCGGAGAGAACCCACATATACACAGGGAGAAAATGAAAACTCCACACAGAAGGAGCTTGACATGGGAATCAAACCCAGGATGTTGAGGCTGTAAGGCAACGTGCTAACCACTACACCACTGTGCCACCTGCAAGGAATGCACATCGCCAACTTCCACAGATTTCCTCCAATTCTAAGATCTAATACATACAAATATAGATATATACGAATCCTTAGTGGTGCTGTGTGACGACATGTTGAATGGTAGTGCTGAGAAAGCGAAAAGGCACTTTCATATATGAACAAAACAGCTGTTGTCTTGGAAAAATTTGGAGTTTGTCATTAGCTCCAGTGGAATGTACATAAAATCAGATGAATTACTTTTAAAAGGGACATCATGAAAAAGTAAATGCTGGCCACATTTTATTATATACCACATTTTATTTTAATTTTGAAAATTATCATCTACGGCAACAAAAAAGAGGAAAAAAAACAAACAAAAAGAAAGAAAACTAATTTCGAACTATTACAATATTTCACTAGAAGCCATAATCAAGAATAATATAGAAGAATATATGAAATTTATTCTTAAATATTCTATTTCTTCAGCTGTACCAGTACATTGGAGTGCTAAAAATGTGTCATATTCAGAATTAGTTTATCGTAAAAGAGTTTGGTCTAGACATACTTGTCATGTAAAGTGTCATGAGATAACCTTTGTTTGGTATTTGTACTATATCTTGTCGCTCTACACTACACTACAGCTATACAATTATGCCTATACACTTATCTTTCAGGCACTTGACAGAATGTGATGGAGTGAAGGAGAAGTGCCCGCATCCTCATCCAGTCATCGTACTCTCCTACAGCAGTTGCATGCAGGACTCCATTAACTGACACCAGCATCTAAAGAGCCTACTGGAATAGAATCAGGTCTTTCAGCCATAGAAGAACCAACCACTCAACCAAAGTTGGCAACATTCACTGCTGCTGTGATAGATGGAAAATCACATTCACTTAACAGCAACTGGTATAGAAAGTTCAAACATATATAAAAGAATGGGACTGTTTTAAAAGCATGGAACCTTTTTCCAGAATTGCACAGTTTTCTTTTGCAAGAGATGGCTACAAAACTAGAAAAGCCCTGAAAACACACTTTGTGTAGCAGCCACATTTCAGCTGGTGTCTTATATGTCTTAAATGGTGTTCAAATACCTGCTATGGTATGCTTTGACATGTTATAAGTAAAGTTTCTGTGAGGGAATTATGACTTTGACACATTCCATTTATCTGATATTTCAGTATTCAATTTCAGTTTGTCTTCTTAACTACTGCCATAATGACATACTGACAGGCTGTTGTCTGTGGTATTGTAACGAGAGTACAAAGCATGCACGAATTTTATATACATCTAAGCTTAATAAAATCAGAGGTCCATTCAAATGTTCTCAGACTCAGTAATAAGCCACATTCAGTATCTGCCAATGTACTTTGTACCACATTATTACATACTTTAGGTCAACTAATCTTTAACAAAACTTTTCTAAATCCATTGTAGTCATTATACACAACCATTTTTCTCACTTTGAGTAGAACTGAGCATTAAACATTACAGCGACCTTCATGTTTAAAGTGTTTTTTTTAGAAGTGTTTAAAAAAGAAGAAAAAAAAAAGTATAATAACTAATGAACACAAAAATAGAATGCACAATCCAAAGTGTAGTCACCAATCATTTTACTATAATGGAGTAGAGGGCAGTTGATTTGCCTGAACTATATTTGTGACAAATCAACAAGAAACAAGATGTTTATATGAAAGTGTCGGTTGTGTCTCATTTTTGATAGTTTGAAAAGAAATTCACTCGAAGAAGAGAGTTTAGACTTAATTTCTCATTATACAGGGTCAATCAAGTGTTCTTTTGGATCTTACTATTGTCTCATAAGCTTATTATTTTAGACAAATACAGATCAGTGGGGGAAAAAAAAAGCAAGAGTTTTCTTTTAAGGAGATTAGAATGAGACAAGAGCAGGGCTGTTTCTCAGAAGCTCAGTTCACCATGGCTGTGTGTTATAGGCTGGGTGCTCTGGGTGCTGCTTCACCAACATTTCAGAGCTGCTACTACTAGTTAAAACTCTTAAATTGACCTACTATCGATCTATATGTATTATCCCTGACCTTCAACTGACCTAGTCAGAGTGTATCATTTTAGCTGTATCCTTGGATAGGCTCCAACTCCCTGTAACTCAGAAACAGTAACAATAGAATAAAATATATATACATATACACACGCACACATTGCAAATAGTACCAGATTGCTCTCTGTACAGTAGCAGAGGGAGTTTGTGTCCTCAGATCACAGAAAGAAATGTAACTTTAAAAAGCAGATGTAACTATAAGATCTGAACTGAAAGTCTGGAGGTGGCTGCAGAATTATTGTATCTAATCATTGATGGATGTATCACTTTTCTTTATCATTGACAGTTATGTAATTTGTGTAAAATGGTTTGTATTAAGTGTTCAAAAACAACAAAAAAACTGTCTTAAACTTACTCAAAGGCATTAAACATATTAATTTAGATACAGAATATCTGATCATTTATTTATTTATTTATTTAATAGGCTTTCAGAAACCTCAGTGTCAGCAGAGACCATAAAAGTCCCTCTGTCAGCAGAGCCCGAAACCCAATAAAACACCAGACTACAAATTCTCTTCTCCGGGGACTTCATTATCAGATCTTTAGTAGGGGATCCAACAAACGGAGGAAGAAAGGCAGACATTTTCAAACAAGTTTTAAAGGCTGCCTTGGACAAAACTCTACCAAGGTCACAAGAGATTTCAGTGTCTTATTTTTGAACACTGGAAAATCACACATCCTATACAGATTAATAATTGGAATATCTTCCATATAACCATCATGGGCAATCCTTTTGAAAGCATTGTTTCCTTACTATTTTTAGTCTATTTTTTCTTTTTTGTTTACTAATCCATTTCTCTCATACACCTAAATACAGCTAACATACAATATATCTGTACACACTCTTACCGTGAAACCTCTGATCAAGCCAAGAAAACACAAAGTCATCACATTGGGTGCATTGAGGCTGGAAGAAAACAGGCCACACAATGAACAAGAATACACAGCTTAGTAAAGGTAATCTGAAACAACATACAAAATAGATGGATGTCAGGAAAATGCAATCACAACTCTCAGTTTCCTGACAAATCCAATCAGAACCGAAATCCAAGTCTACTATTTCCCCTTGTGGCTGTCAAACAAGGATCAAATAGCTGATCCACATGTTTGGTATTGGTAGTGCAAGTAATGAAGTATGTACTTTGTCCATGTTCTAACCATGAAACTACGTCCAGATTTATCAGTGCATTGCATGATCTTATTTCTCTGTGCCTTAGAGCTGCATTGTTGCCCAAAAATTACAGCCCTCGATAAACTAAGCATGTCGTTTCCAGACCAATTTGAGAACAAATTTATGGTTTTAAGGCCAGTAAGCCATTTAAAAGTGTTACAATAACATTACAGTTGGGTGAAATTGTTCAAGCAAATATTTTTAGTTGAATTTTGGAGCAAAATGAGTGTCAGTAATTACTTTTTCTCATCTTGCGTAGGTTCCTGCATAACAAAAACCACCTGTCTTCAATGCTTGCTTGTTGTTTGCAGTTTTTTAGGGGGATTTGATGATTTTGCCGCACTTCACTTGTAAATTATTACCATCAGGACACATCTACAACAATGTCTGCAAGCCATCTGATCTTGCCATTTCTGTCCTCTTCCTTTTGGCCCTCTTTGCATTTGTAATTGATATTCAGGTCCACAGATGGGTATGCCATGGATGCTGGTTCCAACATCACTGTTACAGACATGAGAAGTACTTCTCAGCTTCAGTGCCCCAGTATCACTGAGGCAATTAGAGCAATCCCCACCCTGGGAAGTGAAAACACACAGTGAGATGATGGTAATTGACTTTTTTTTTTTTTTTTTTTTTTTTTTTTATGCACGGGATCCCATTTTCTGTTGTACTGCTGTGACAAGCTGTGACAATTGTCAATTTTCATGATTTAATATTTAGATTCTTGTAATACATGCTCCACCTTTTACAATTGACAGCAGGTTGCAGACTCATACTTGCCAGGTCGTTGACTCTTATTTGTAGAGCGGGAAAGACTCCTAATTGACAGGGCTTTGAATGTGACCCGGTCACAAGTCACAAATCAAACATGCTCAACATTAAAAATTCAGTATTAGTAATTTTAGAGATTGCATGCGGACACAAACTCTTTCACTATTTAAACCTCTGAGGCATTTTTTGGACTTAATAATGTAGTTTTTGCCAAGATTTAAATAGTGTGCAGTGTGGATGGGTTTCTGAGTGACATTATCAGTATTATGTATTAGTTTTTACTTTTGCACAACATACTTTTTATTGTAATTATACAACCAAAATAAAAAATAAAAATGATTTGGTCACTGAATCAAACAGTATATACATGTTGATAGAAGTGGACTTTTGGACTTAATGAACATTTGTTTGCTGTGATTCAATGATGTTTCCAGCTCCTTAAAGGTATATTATATAATGTTTATGAGTCTCAATTAGAAGCCACCATTTGCCAGTGGTATTGGGTTTCCGGGTCATTGGAAACTGACATTTTGTGTTGGCAGATGTTCA
>KV751381.1:1215632-1236612 GCA_001698575.1 Mola mola | reverse complement strand
ATTTCAGGTGAAAAGTTTCTTTCTTATTATGTATGGTTGCCAGAGGAACTACATTACTGGTGTAATTGATGATTTAACTGGTGATGGAAGTTACATATTTCATTCTTGCCTTTTTGAAAAATATTAACAACATTAAAATTACTGTTTCTGAGATAAACCAATCTGTCGATCTTTAGAAATTCAGATGTAATAGAAGAATAATTGATTGTAACCATTAAATCAAAAGTCAAATTAAATCATGATTTTTTTGAATTTGTGACACTCTTGGTCCAAATATATTACTTGAATCCAGAGGAAGCTGAGAAACACTGGCATAGTATAAAATGCTTACCTATTATGAAAGTGAGGGTTAATTGTACATTTTGCTATGTACAGCTTGACAGCAATGGGTTGGATTATTTCTTGTTCATGGTGCTCTAACCAGAAATCTCTCAGAGGTCCAAAATCAATAGGAGGAATGCCTCTCAAATTTGCCAAAACTTTGAACATGAAGATTATAATCACAAAGATTACTTTCAATTCACAGTAGATAACAAAAACCACTGACAACTCGACAAGCCTCTTTTTGCCACATTGCGACTGGTCTTCCCCAGTCTGGACTTCTCCACCTCCACTTCAGTTAATTATTGCCAAAAAATGATGAGTGGACCCAGGAGCACCCATATGGAAGCCGTCAGAAATACCTGCAGCAAAGCGACCTGGGTGAGGTTTGGCAGAAGCAGCAGATCTGCACTGGCAAGCAGACAGCTTCACGCATAGGTACACACACCTGCTATTAAGAACAGGATATTAAAGCCATGTGTTGAGAGCGGTTTGGTGTCTGGTTGGCTGGCTTTCTGGTTAATATCTGATGTTTTGGCTGGCTGGGGAAATCTGAAAATGTGGTTATTCAGCGCTGAGTGAAAGTACAGCTGCCAATTCAAGAGTCTGCTGTTTGTTGTTCTACTTACCACCATTTAGGGCTGCCAGTACATACAGAGACCTCAACACACAAAACTACACACACACACAAGGCTCACAGCAAGCATCTGGAGCTTGTTCGCAACCAGAAAGATGATTAAAGGCTTTCATAACATGACTTTTGCCAAACTAGTGTTTGACAAGATGTCATCACTAAAATATCCTGTTTTCATTGAATACAACCTGACTTCAAAGCACAGGACACAAAAGCAGGAAAAAAGCCTTATATCACAAATGTGATTCAGTAGCCAAGCTGCTAAATAGATTCCCTGTGCATCTAGTTTAAGACATGAAGTGGGGGGGATAAAATAGAACCTAATCCTATTTCATAAGCATCATTCATAAATGTGCAGGAAACACTTGAAGGGAGAGAGAGGCCTTTTTTTCACCTCCCTAGTTCTAAAGTGATTAAATTCATTAAAATCTCTCCAAGTAATTGCAGCTCATCTATGGAAGAGTATATAATTAATTAAAAGTGTCTTTTTGATAAGTGTGATTCCTTCAATCCATCGCGCAATAGCCTTGCATGTCTCCTCCTCATTAATTAAAAATTCTCTTTGGAGGTCAATTAAATTTGCTTTAACTATTCATTAGCAGTGATGCAGGGCAGCACAGAAATCTATTAAAAAGGAGTTAATCTCCCCCCATGCACTTTTCATGTGTCTGTGTGTGATGAGAGGACAGGGAGAGTTAATCTCTCTTTTAGCTTTCTTCCTGGGCATAAAGTGGACGTACCCTCCGTCGACGTTGGGGCAGTGAGCTGAAGCTGAGGCTCTTTACCGTGCTCTGTAGTGTGTTTGGCCATGGCTGACTGACTGCCAAACAGCCAGAGACAAGAGGGAGGGATGAATCAGCACTGACAAGGTGAAGCTGGCTTCGTGTTTGTTGGCTGACAGCTCAGGTGCTCAGAGAGATGGAGACACTACTGATTACATTTAGGCCACTGCATAGAGGGAGACACGGAAGGGATGAAGGGGGGATAAGAGAAAAAGAAAGTCCTAAATGGTTTTCAGACCTTCAGAAAGTTGTAGTGGTTTGAATGGGGGATCACATGTGTTGTGAATAGGGGTGTGTAATGTGGCAATAGTAAATGTTGAACAATTAAAATGTCTCTAAAATCTACTATTACAGAGAGTTTGCTTGTCTTGTGCTGCTGTGCATTTCTATCAGATGCATAATCTGTTTAGACACACCAATAATTTAGTGATAAAAGTATCTTGGATTTCTTTCCCTCCAAACATGCAACGCAGCATGACTGAGTGATGTACCGTCACACTCCACACTTATAACGTAGCAGCATGGAGTAGTTAGCACCAAAAATAATACTTTATAGGAGTCTTTTGGTTTTACTTACACCAATACGGCACCAACAAATGTAATTTGCTAAATTTTCAATGACAACATTCACATGTCGTATGGACGCACAACAGACCTTTTTAACCATCTAAAAGAAACACTTGGAACACTTAAAGGAGTATGCTAATAGCTGAACAACGAAGGGACAATACTTGAGTGCAACAGCTACAACTACACAGCCAGAAGCTATGAGATCAAAACAAACAACTCCCACCAAGGTGTTTCAGAAAGACAATCATGAAAATGGGACAAGTAAGTGCTGGACAGAGGTGACTGATACAGGAACATTTTTACCTGGCCAAAAATATGATAACCAGCTGAAAGCGTTGAAAAGAAATGTCTTCCAGAAAAACTTGAGGAGGAGAACATTACCTGCAAGACCACAGAAACTGGGGGCTACAATGGTGAGGGCCTGGAACTTCACCTGCTCCTCACTGAGTATAACTAACAAAATCTTGGGATCGGTATTTTGATAGGGAGCAGAACAGAGTATAATGACACCTATCCATAGAGCTGAGAGTACCACAGCAGAAACATATCTCAGAGTCGTCAACGTGACGAAGAGGGATTTGTACCAGAAAAAGGCCATTTCCCAGGACAAGGGATGAGATATTTGACACCATCATGGCAAGAAACCAATGTAATGGACGCTGTGAAGAGTTTTACCGCTGGATGATTTCGGATAAACTAAACTAGCTCATGCAAAGTTAAAAACATACTCACAAATATAGGCAGGAGCCTGACTATTTAAAGCTCCCCCTGGTGCCTATTAGAAGCCTGACAGCAGCATTTTGTATCAGCAGGACTCTATGTATATTTCATAAACCCCAGGCTAACCTTGTACTCACTGCTGGCATGTAAACATAAACTAATCATAACATTAATCTCACCAAGCAACTGCACATTTTTGAAAGCAGCCCATCTGTGAAGGCTTCCCAATTAGCTGCTGTCATATGGTACAGGATGGCACATGTTTCTGATTCACGCTGTCCTCGGTGCATCACTGTACAGGAGAAAAAAATTAACGATGTACTCAGCTAATCCACCATTATGCTTCGGGGTTTAATGTGTAAAGCCCACAACATAATGTTAAGGGGGTTTTTTTTAATGTAGAAAACAACCATTGTGCATCTCAGAATAGGAGAATTGTTCTGTAGTTTATCTCCAGGAGAGTGTTCCTTGGACAAATGGGTGGCATTGTCTGCCAACCCAAACAGCAGTCAGGGGCATCGATCAGGAACACACACCTTATCAAACTACAATAACACTGAAACAACAGCCAACACAATGGCAATTAGAACTAGAGTAGTGTAGCATAACATCTTGGAGTTGCAACTGGCAACAAAAAGAGAGTCAACAAAGCCAAAGCATCTGTCAAGCCATCAGCAGAGGATGAGCATGTTTACATTTGTGTGTCTTTACCTTGCGTCCACCTGTATTCAGCTTTATGGGTGTGAGGAAAGGGTCAAAGATCATGTGGCTGGTCTCGATGTTGACTGGCGACTGCCTCTTCCCCACCGAACACAGGTTCCAAGCCGAGTTCACCAGCCCCCAAAATGATGGCACTGCAACACAGCAGAGACGGTAGGGTGTTCAAAAGTGTGAGCATCTGCACCAATGAGATAGGAGCCACTACACTATACACTATACATACTACAGAAGACACCTGGTGCAGGGGGTAGGATGAACAGAAATCAATACATGCACATGCAGTACGCACTGAGTATGTAACACACATGTACCTGAAACAAATATCAACATGCAAAATGTAAGTGAACAAAAGTACAAAGGAATATATAAAATAAGTTAAGCACATTTGCATTAAAGAATAATTGTTACTGAAAATGTGCTTTTGGTTCATACTTCGCACTCACCACCTCCTGTCTCTATTATACTCTTTCATATACATATTCACCCTTTGCTCCTGGCTCATTGAAAGTGGTTCATTTTATATTCCATGAGCACTGTGGACACATTACAATAAAAGCAAAAATCACATGAAGAGAACCTAAAATCTAATCTAATGTCATCTTCAGTTCAACCCCCGACTTCTAATTCTAAATAAAAGCTATTTTCCTAGTACAATGTACAACTTTTATAAAGAGTACGGCGTCACATTGAATGTATATGATAAAACCCTCCTTGAACCTTGACGGAAGATTCTGTGAATTGAACAACAGGCAAACAGTGTGGCCACAAGCTTGCTCTACTTTAAACAACTGAGTCCTGACTGGGTCTGTCATTTTTCCCATCTACTTCAAATGAAACCAGGAAAATAGTGATTATGGGGCAATTTTAATATTTTTTATTCTTTTTAAAATATTTCCTGGTTTTTCCTCTGATGTCCTTTGGCTTCTCTGCCTGAACTCTCAATGATTCACATGTTTTACAGAAGCTGTCAATCAAAGATGGCAGAGGGTGTGATGACATTGAAATCTTGAGAGGGACAATGATTCCCTTGGTTTTCGGCCCCAAACTGTCAAAAGTCTGCCTGATTTGCATGAGAAGAACTCAAGTTAAAAAGCAAGGTTAACTATGAGAGCATATTCTGTTTGCCTTCTAGCGATCAACAAGCATCCATTCCTGTGCTTCTATGTTGAATTTGCGTGTGAGGACTTATAATATATTGGTAGTAAATAAAATGCTTATAATAATCAAACCCCCTTGGGGTATATCATGGTGTTTTAATGACTGAATCATTAAATTTGTTGAGGTGGAGTTAACTTCAACTGCTTTATAAATGCACATGGCCTATCATCAATATTAAAATACAAAAAATAACAAATTAGTCAAATTAATGCCGTGTAAGTTATGAAACAAAATACTCAACACTTCTTGAACTGCTTTTCATAGGTAAGGGATGAAATGAAAGGGAGGGGAAACAAATGATATAGAGCTACAAAGTACAGGCAAATTGCCAAAGCATTGTTCTGCTTAAACCTGTGCAAATGACAAAAAAAAGAAAAAAGCTCAAAGCATGACCAGGGGTTGAAATGCATGCTGCACTGCCAAGCTGACATTATCCTGGGTGCACCTGTCCCATTTGGGTGTACCTAAATTAGAGAAAAATTGTTGCAAATTGTCGTGTTCCTAGGCAATTACCAATGTTGCAAATACTGTCTAATTCAAAAATACCAGCGTTATTTGCCACATACAGTCACAGCTGTGCTATTTAACGCCATTAAGACCCGTGTATTAAACAGCTGCAATTTCTCTCTCTCTCTCTCTCTCTTAAGCTTACCCATTAAACACGAATGGAAGGGAAATTGCACTGTGGTTCATATATAATGTCTGTGGTTTTCAGGTAACAATATTTCCAGCTATATGCTGTGTTGTGTTTAACAACGTTATTTTAAGGATTTTGCTATGGTTTCAGATTTATGATGTTTTTTATTTGGGAAATGGTGGGTCACTGTAGGCTATTAAAGAGTAGGCTATGGTCTAAAGTGCCTTGTGACAACTTTTATTTTGATTTGGCACTAAATAAAAGTGACTTGTCTATTTAGTAATATGCTTCATTTTTGTCTATGCAACATATCCACCTCTTATGACTAAACATGACAATTGTTTCAATGCTTCACAACCAAACAAACATGAGCACTCAATACAACTCAACTTGTCACCCTAAGAGTAACAATTTATCATCACAGCAGGCTTTATGTTGACTTAATGAATCAGGATGATTGACAGCGTTGCTCTGAGTCACATAGGTCGGTACATTCAGGACCTTCAGGAGAGCTCTGCACAAGCTCATTTATTTTATTAGTGCAGTCACAATTGTGTCAATGAAATAAATAAATAAATAATCCTCTGTATATTCACCAATTCACAAACATGATCATACACTGATGGATGCTGGAGGCTGCCATGCAACGAGATCATCAGGAGGATGAGAATTGCCATTGTGTAGCAGACTGACTCAGACTGACTCACATTTCTGGCCTCAAGAGTAAACAGCAATTCTACCCATTGCTCCCATCATCAAGCTTATGAGTAGCCTCCATTTGTGCTATTGAATTTGTGCTATTAAGAGCACCAACCAGCTGATGTGAACTACTCGTGGTTGCTGCAAGTTCATGTCTTATGCCTTGCTGTTCAAATTTAATTCCCTTTGGTCATGATACACATTTCTCCTGTGCTGTTGTTTGATTTTGCTGCACAGTGCAGAGGAGATGGTTGATCACCTCTTATTTTACAAGGACAGAGGGCTTCGGAATTATAACAAGATTTTGGCCAGCCACCGAGGTTGGTGGTGTGTGGTGACTTTTGTACTCCAGATATAGGGTGACCATTGCATGGATGCTGGGCGGGCCAGGTATCGGATCATCTAAAAAGGGTAGCAAACTGATTTATGCTAGCCTATATCTGTATAGTTTTTTTTAAAAACCCAAGTTAGACATATGACACATGTTGCATACAGAAACAGACATTTTTAAGAGAGTCCTTGGCCTTAAATTTTTTTAATTTTTTTTCCTGTTTAACTCTGCCATTGTAAACTGTGATCCTTGCAATCATTAACCACAGGCAAAAATACTCAGCTAATAAACTTTGTGGGCATTTTAGCAGTGGCATATTATATGTGCATTCCCAAGTTAGACATATGACACATGTTGCATACAGAAACAGACATTTTTAAGAGAGTCCTTGGCCTTAAATTTTTTTAATTTTTTTTCCTGTTTAACTCTGCCATTGTAAACTGTGATCCTTGCAATCATTAACCACAGGCAAAAATACTCAGCTAATAAACTTTGTGGGCATTTTAGCAGTGGCATATTATATGTGCATTTTTTTTTTTTTTATAGTTAGGGTGTGAATAAAGGACTGGTTGCTGGGTTTTGCTAATTCAACACAGATCTCGTTGCTACAAACTGGCACAATTAATTCTTTGTGGATCTGACGAAAAGAGTAAAAGCTTACAATAAGTGATAACTTACTCAATTGTAAATTCAAGATAAAGCCCAAAATAACAAGTGAGCTTTATATTGGTTTCAGTTAAATGGGAAATTTAATTGAAACCAGTTAAAAAGAAATGTTCACGCCATCCTTCACTATGACATCGCCAGATTGAAAATCCATTAAAATATAGTACATAGCCCATCAAACAACATAATATTTGTTTAATCAGAATTTGACTCAACACCAAAATGAACTACTTATTTATCTTTAAACTGTTCTCCAGGCTAACAATTATGTTCCAAATATTAGCATTAGCTACACATGGCTGACATTGTTTTTCTTGTAGGCTCACATTGTTTTACATCACAATCCACTGAATTTAAAGAGTAAAATAGTCTTGTCAAAACACAACAAAACACAACAATAATCCTGTGGAAAAATTATAACTGGTAGCACTCATATCATACATCTTAAGGATATAGAATACTAGTCTCAATCTGGTCAAAGTATTGCGCTTAAAGAAGGAAATATTTCAGAAGTAGGAGACATCCTTTAATCAGCTAACACATCCATAAAGCTAAGGGGACAGGATGGCAATGTGAGAGAATGTCAGTGCTGTGGGCGTGGTGATAGGCATCACAGCCAGTCTTTTTATTATGTAAGTGTATGTTCTTGTACTTGGCCACTGGGACCATGAATTCAATTCCTTTAACAGAGTGAAAAGCAGAGGCTTATCAGTGACACTCTAACAAGAGGCAGGATATTTTAGCTACAATATCTGCTGGAGCCTAAAGCATTTCTCATTTAGGAAAACAGAGATGTATCACATGGATTGTGCCTCCACTGAGGTTTCTAACAAATGCTGAGTTAAATTGAAAAAGTGCTAATTCCCAGTCAATAAAAGGGAAACAGACATTACCCAAAAGGCATAGATGTGTGAATGTATGGCAGAATCAAAACCTTGACCCTCTGGACTTGTGGACTGAGGGCTCACAGACTTCAGTCATAAAAAACTTTATGTATTCACTGTCACCACATCAAGCATAGTATGTGAGGCCATACTTTCAGTTTCAGGCTCAGTCTGGATGAGAAAATCAAGGGATATATTTTGTAACCCTTTTAACAAGCAGGAATCACATTTGATGATATTTTCTGCCACCAGTATATTACTGCATGTGGGTAAATGGGTGTATGTGACAAGTACTGTAAAGTGCCTCGATAATGTATCTGATATGATTAAGGGAGAAAATAAATGCTCATACTGAACTACTGCCCTGTCCAACAAAATTACTTGGCTCAGAGACTTGGATTTTAAGAGTCCTTGTGCAGGAGATTAGCTGCTGCCGTTATTTATGTCATCAGGATGTGGCCATGGTCATAGTAGCAGCAGCGGTGACAGCATAGGACTAGATGTGTGCTCGTAGGTTATTAACACGACTCTCTCTGTTTCAGGCATTTGTACTGGAGCTTGTTGAACTGTGGCAGGCCAGCCTCTCGAACACTGATGCACACAATATGTCTCACGTCACAATCTGTGCTATACCCACCACGCCATTCTACCTCACTATGGCACACATTACATTAGCAGCTGATGGATTCGGACGTTTGTAGCATGTAATCCTGCAAAGCTCATGTTCAGCACAGCCACTGGGACAAAATTATTCATTGTATATAGACATCAGAATGAGCTACTGATTTTTGAAGTGCTATAAATGCAAATAAATAAATAAATTATTCTAATGGCCAGCAGGGGGCAACACGACTGGCTGCAAAAAAAGTTTAAACTGGCACTAAATAGGTTCAAAATGAGTTTAGGTCTTTATCATTCGTTCAAATTCATTTCAGAATGGCACATGATCGTTTTTAAAATTCCGATCCTTTGTAAAAATAAAATGAAGGATAAAGCAAGGTCATCTGTGGGGCTTGGCTACCTTGTGATTGACTAGATGTAACCTGTCAACCAAGACAGGAGTAAGTAATACATGCTTGTTGCTTACTGATGGCAGTGTTTGGGTTGTTTGTTTAGTGTTTGGTTTGGTTGTAGTTGAAAATACTCAGGTCACAATGTATTCAGCTGTTAAGTTGTTCCATTAGGTGCATTTTATTTTAACATCTGACCTTGGACAAAATGTTGTCACTATTGGACAGTCAAATATGCTCTTATAACCAAAAAATACAACATGGGTTATGTTAATCTAATTCCTTTTAGATTTCTTGGATTCCTGCATAGCTTTCTCTTGAATCCTTAGAAGTAATAGGAATAAATATAAACTATTGTCTTAAACTTTTCATATTTTGTGGTTTGTCAGTGTAAACTGTTAATGAATTCTTCTCACACTTGTCTCAGGATCATCGTCACCATTGTACTTACATCTCAGGCCAACTCAAATCAACTCTCAGTATTTTATTGGGAAAAACAATAATAGAGGGAAATGTCCCATAATGTAGGCTATATACAAAAAAAAGCAGGAGCACTGTGATTAAATCAATGACATGCAGCGATCTGAAAAAAAAGCATTTTTACATGTATTATATTTACTATACTGTTTTACAATCTTGTTTATTTTTATATATTTATCCATTAATGTGGACGCATACTCACATAACATCAGACAGTATATAACTGGAAGAATAATCAATGACTGAGTATTGTGGTGTAAACTAATGTTAATTTACTAGAACCGGAATCAGATCTATTGGCCAAGTTTGTGCATACAAAAAAGGAATTTGCCTCAGTTTAACTTCGCATTCAATGTACAAAATACACAAAATAGAAAACAGTAAAAATAAACTAAAGATAGAAGTCTGTGTCCAGTGCAATGTAGGGGATGATTAGTGCAATTATAAGGAACATGTATTTCGAATAGTAGATATAATGAAGAGATAGAGAGCAAATATGCATATGAGGTAGAGAGTTATTGCAAAGAAGTTTTTCTGACGCTCTGTGACTTGGAGGAGTTCATTAGAGCGACAGCCTGGGGGAAGAAACTGACTCTGTTTTGTGTGGTCTTTATTACAAACCAGAGGGGAGGAGTTTAAATAGTTTTTGTGCGGGGAGTTAGGCGTCCAGAGGGACGTTACTTGCCCGTTGCTTGACCATGGACCGGTAGACGTCCTGGATGGAGGGCAGGTCAGTCCCGATGATCCTCTCTACGGACCTGGTTGTCCGTTGCAGTCTGTTCCTTTCCTGTTTGGTGGCCGATCCAAACCGGACAGTAAAGGTGATCAGCAGCTCCTGAGGCAGGTTAAACGTCCTAAGCTGTCGGAGGAAATACAACCTCTGCTGGGCCTTCTTCCTGACAATGTCTATGTGGGAGGTCCACTTCAAGTCCCAAGGAATTCTGAATCCAAGAAACCTAAAGGTGTCCACAGTAGACACTGTGTTGTTGAGGAGGTTGAGTGGGGGTTGTGTCGGGGGGCTTCTCCTGAAGTCAATTATCATCTCCACAGTTTTGAGCGGGTTCAGCTCCAGGTGGCTCTGACCACACCAGTGGACTAGTTGTTCTACCGCCCATCTGTATGCAGACTCATCATTGTCCTGGATCAGACCGGTGAATGTGGTGTAGTCCGCACACTTGAGGAGTTTCACTGAAGGGTCCCCTGAGGTCCAGTAATCTGTGTAGAAGGAGAAGAGCAATGGGGAGAGGACACACCCCAGTGGGGTCACCAGTGCTGATGGTCCAGGTGCTGGATGTGATGCTCCCCAGCCTCAACTGCTGCATCCTGTCAATCAGAGAGCTTGTAATCCACTGGCAGGTGGATGCAGGCACTGTGAGCTGGGTGAGCTTCCGATGAAGGATTTCAGGGTTGATGGTGTTGAATCCCAACTGAAGTCCACAAACAGGATCCTCATGTACATCCCCGGGGAGTCTAAGTGATGCAGGATGTAGTACAGTCCGACTTATGTGTGGGTGAGACGTGTGAAGGAGTGCTTCTCAAACTTGCAGTAGAAGTTGTTCAGATGCGTCAGCCAGACTGAGGTTTTCAACAGGGTGGGGGGATGGTCTCCAGTAACTGGTGATTCACTACAGGCCTCTCCAAACAGAGATAGAGTTGTTGGTTGAGAAGTTGCTTTTTAGATTCTCTGTAGCTCCTCTTAGCTACCCTGATCTCTTTGGTCAGCTTGTTTCTGGCCTGCTTGTACAGGGCCCGGTCCCCACTTTTGTATCCTTTCTCCTCCGCCTAGTGCAGCATCCTGAGATTCAGTGGGAAAAATCATCTGCTAATCTGCTGGCTAATCTGAAGAGCATGTTGGAAACCAGCAGATAGAAAGGCTCTAATAATGTTAATGCAATGGTTAATAAGTGTTAACATAAAGAACACGTTTTAAATTTATTATTAATATTGATTAAATCTATTGAGCAACATTTACAAACAGCAATTTTGCATTTACTGTACACACAACAACATTGACACCTATTGATATAGTTGAACCTAAATACCATACAGCATTAATTTTAGCTTCAGAAATGTTAAAGTTTTAGAATAATATCTGCCATACGTGGACATGTAGCATGTGCAGGAATTCTATGAAGATCACTTTAATACTCCTTTATAAAGCTTATCTCAAACTGTGGATGATACATTAACAGAGCCTTTACACAGCACATGTATAAGTTCAGTCAGGTAGCCATTTTTAAGGTGAGTATATATAATTTCCTGGTTTCTCTGTCAGATCCACCCCTCAGTCCTTTCCAGCTTCACTCGCTTGTTAAATTTAAGGTTAAAAAAAAAAAATCCAACATCAATGTTATGCCCTCAAAGCCAGTCTCAAGGCTCCAAAACTGGTAGTTCTCCTGTGGCATCACGGTGGGTTTACAAAACACAGTGGCACTGTGAATGGGAAGTGTCCAACGTGCTGAACTCAACCACAGCTGAGAATGGTGTGTGCGAACTGACCTCTGAGTTCATTCAAATCTGCATGTACCCATTAAGCATCCAACTGCTAACCACCACGAGAAAAATTATTAAATGAAGTGTAACGTATATATATATATAAACAGTATATAAAGTATATACTGTATATATAGATATACATGTGTGTGTGTGTGTGTGTGTGTGTGTGTGTGTTTTCTGAAACTGATGGGTGGTCAGGTAAGAGAAAAAGAGTGAGAGAGACCTCTTCTAATGCAAAACCCTTCATGAAAATGACAAATGACAATCCATTTACAAAATGGGAAGTGTGAGTAAATTGATCCATTAAACACAGGTCACTTGTTAAAGTACACATAATTATTACCCATTGATAGATGCAAATGCAACTACAGCAGCAAGGGACATCGCTCACTGCTGATGGAGGCACAAGTTGCTCGGTCAATTATCCACACACAGATGCCTATATAGCGTTGATGCTACTATCTCATGTAGGTTACTCTTGAGTATTACAGTCACATTTATTTATTATTTGAAAAACTATAAAAGTGGACAGGGATATATGGTGTGGCCTTTTGCAGATGTCACATAGACTATGTATGTTATGGCCAAGTGAAAAGGGCAGCTGATTGTGGGGGGGCTTTATGTCATGGCCCCTCTTTACATATCGTTTTACTCCTCTTGCAGATTTTAAATGCTGCCACATGGTTTAGGTATCCTAAGCAGAATTCAAGCCATGATTATAATCGTTCCACCTTCATTCCATTTTCTTATTTCTCATTCAGAAAAGACTACATGTTTGGGAGACTACATTGGTTAAGGGTCCAGAACTTTTCTGCTTCTGATGAATGATACAGATCCTTTCACATTTTTGTATTTTAGAAGGAAGGTGGATGAAAAAATTATTAAAATTCCTGCATTTAGCCCTTTATCAGTGTCTATACATACATTTAATAGGTTCTTCCCTGGCTCATCATCTTTCCACCAATTTGTACTGAAATCCATTCAGTAATTTCTGCAAATTTCTGCTAACTTTCTGCTAACTCTCCTTGGCAGAGGTAATGATACAGTCATTAAAATAGAAACATGCCTGTAATGACCTGCATTTTGAAGATGTATTAAGAAAGATGGCTATAGTGTGTGTAACAATGTAGACTTTTAGACTGTGTGCCTCATATGTCTCAAAATAGATTAATTAATTAATTTAAAATATTTTAAAAACAATGCAGAAAATCTTTGCAGATATTTTCACATAATTGTCTCCTGTGACCGTGACCTTTTTAAGGTCAGGTGTGTTATAGCCCTTCACACTTAAAATGTCTTGTAGGAAAATGCAACCATATTGCATTATTTTTAGAAATTGCCACATTTGTGGGTTTACTATTGTACTATGTACAGTACGTGCACTGACTGGGGCGTTTGTGGCTCTGATGGTAGAGTGTAGACAACTTTGTGGAGTGGACTGAACAGAACCACCTGAGGCCGAATGTTAACAAGACCAGAGAGATGGTGAGCGACTTCAGGAAGAAGAGGATGCCTTCACAGCCACTATGGATCAGAGGGGAGGTTGTGGAGGATTTGGAGGACTATAAATACTTGGGAGTGGTGATAGGCAACAGACTGGACTGGAAATCTAACACTGAGGCTGTGTACAAGAAGGGGACAAGCAGACTCTATTTCCTGAGGAAACTGAGGTCCTTCAATGTGTGCAACAAGATGTTGGAGATCTTCTACTAGTCTGTTGTTGCAAGTGCCATCTTCTTTTCTACTGTTTTTTGGGGTGCAGCATCAGAGCCAGCGACACTAACAGACTTGGTAAAATCATTAGGAAGTCTGGCTCTGTGATTGGTCTCAGGCTGGAAACCTTTGAGGCGGTGGTGGAGAGGAGGACGCTGAAAAAAACTGTTTTCCATCATGGACAATGATGAGCATCCTCTCCATCACACACTGGACAGACAGCGGAGCGCCTTCTCAGAGAGACTGTTAGAGCTGTCTAACAGACAGGTACAGGAAATCTTTCCTGCCACATGTCATCTCATTATACAAGATCATACCTCTGTCTGATGTGTAAAGTCTGCTGATAAACCTTCCATGTCTTTTTGCACCTTGAGTCCACTGCACCTTATAGTTTATTTGCACAGTATAGTTGATTTTGCACATTACAGTTTATTCATCCAGGTATTTACTTTTTATCTATCTATCTATCTATCTATCTATCTATCTATCTATCTATTCAAAGTTCAAAACCTCGGTACCATAAGACTTTTACATTATAAATGTCTGAGTCAAATTAGAATTCTATTAAATAGGTTTGACTGGGAATTGATGCAGAAAACAACGCTGAAATGATTTCTTCCAACCGTAAAGCTAGACTGCTGTATTTAAAGAAATAGGAACAATCTATGCCCATGTAAGTATTTGGGTACTACTGTCTATCACAGTCACATTTTTTTTTTTCGCACAAAAGCCCTGCCCACCGCAGCCATCAGCTTGCTCCTTGGCATGGGTGCGTGTTTGCACGATAATTATGCAGATGCCTCTGCTGGGTATGCAGTGTATGCTAGGTCATCTCTGTGGGCTTATTATAGTTCAGGGTTGCAGCGGTGGTGGGATACCAAGGTCTGAGGAGGCACTCGTTGGACAATTACTGCATTAATTAGTTCCATGACTGAGCATCTAATACATAGCCATGAAGTTATAAACCCAAAGCCTGGAGAGATATGGATTCTCATTAAACAGAGCAGCTCAGAGAATGCTGGCATCAAAACATATATGTAGACATATTAGGTTGAAGCTGTACCCAAGTAAAAGGGAAATATAAAGACTAGTACAGAAACAAAATTGAATGGAAACCTCCTGTGTATATGAGTAAATGAGATATCTTTCTAAAGACAAGAGCTGTGGAGGTATGCATTTCATTTGACCAAGGTGCAAGCATACCTTTAATGAAACATCTTTATTTTATCAACTGGAAATGGATGAAAAGTTAGAGTAATAGTAATAATAGCCTTATGCTTCTCGTCTCTCTGACACACCTAGATGCATCCTGTAAATCAAATTTTTGGACGAGCACTGAGGAAAGTATAAAAAAACATTGCCTCCCTTTTGTAACTGCTGATGCAAAGCTGGGTTTCAATTTCGCTTGCAATGCAAGAGAGAGAGAAAGCAAAAGGAGAAAGCTTTGGCATAAATGCTGACTTAAGCAGCTATGGAAACCAACATCTTAATGATAATGAATGTCTAAGAGCACCATTAAAGGATCTATCATAGTTTGCTAGCCCTTGAAATGCTGCAGGTTTCCTCTTGTTTATTTCTAGCCGACATTTTGATGCATACATACATTTATTATGTGTAGCAGAACAATTCACTCAGATACAGGTCATATTAAAAAAGACACGAAACCTACTCAATGTTCACCTGCTGTGGGGATATCAGTGTCTTTCAATCTGCTGTATGTGCCTTTTCAAGTCAATCAATTATTTAGAAATCCAATATGCATAATGCTAATTTTCTCTCATTCATTTTTCAGCCCTAGTGCAAACTTGGTCTGCTCAACTTGTGATATAAAAGCTTCAAGAAAATTATTGTGTTCAGCTTTGAATTTTTTATGGACAGATGCATGAAGAAATTTTTTTTGCAAGTCCTGTGCTCAGAGGGAATGTTAGCAGCTGAATGCAGCAGGAGTTCAGTCATGTGTATAGTACAAAGTGATCAGTGACAGTGGCCCTTGTTTGTGCTTGTCCTGGGATGCTGGCATATTCCTTCTGGCCCAGCACAGCCGTCATTAGCACTGCCCAGTCAACAGAACAATAAACATGCCAGTCAAGCTAAATCCTCCTGTCATGTTGTTAATGGGCTGGGATATACTAGCTGGCGGCCAGCAGAGGCCTTCACTCTCAGGGGCGGAATAACAAATACATTGTCCCTCAGTGTGGGGTAGAGTGGGGCAGGCACCAGATAAGCACAACTCTGGATGATTCAGAGAGCAGAATTTTTCTTTTAGCGCAAGTGATTCGTCAGTAAGGATCATGGGTATTGTTAGTCGATGGAGGCATTGCTTAGATGTTTAAGGGGAAGGTGGTTAAACATACAAGGATGTCCCAACCCATTTCCTGCCAAGTGAAAGAAAATGTGTCCATCAAGGGCAGGGAGGGGCACCAAAGAAGAAGTTTCCTGTGATTGAATTCGTTCTGTTTATGTTCTTACAGACTACCTTTAGAAGTTTTGCTTTCCTCCAGCAGTCCTATGGTGGCGAGGTTCGAAATTACCCAGACATATTATTGTGTCTGGGTTCATTACATTTCAAATTAACTTGGATCACTGGCAGTGGAGTAAATCTGAAGGGAGTAACTCTAGAGGAACACTGGTAATAGCAGGTGGATGTCATTCCCAATTCTCCTCCAAGTTACCTAAAGACCTTAACAGATCTGGATCAAGTCCACTTCCAAGGTGGGACAGATCTTGAACAGATAAAATTCACAGACCCAAATCAGATCCAGTCCAGACCATTTCCATATGAAGTCACAAAGCAACTCATCTGGCCTAAACCTGATCTAAAACTGCTCATTAAACAGCCTATCTGGTCAACATTTTATTCATCCAGGTTTTAAATAAATATTGGTCTACAATTGTGAAAGCCCACCCTTTGATCCAGTCCATTTAGACTGCTGGAACGTTGGAACATTGGGCTTGTTTTAGCATGAGTGATCACTCGATGAACATCAGTTATCAGTTAGGTTTAAAAAATTGAGTTGATGAAGGCAAATGTATAGACACAAATTCCTTATACATTATAGAAAATGTGACTCCCAATCTCTTTTAGCTCAAAATTCAACACTCTCAAGTAGTGGTTTCACACATATGATTCTCAATTGAAAATCTTTTGAGCCAAATCTGGAAAAAAGCAAGCAAGAGAGTTCATACACTTCCTTCTGGATGTTTTCTAAATTAAATTTTTTTTTTAGCACTTTGTGCAAGATGAGACAACTGCAGAGAGAAGACTGAGATACTCACAGACACTATTTCCCAAACTGAGCAACTCACACCAAAACTCTCTCAGTGGATAATACTCCAGAAAAGAGCAATTGTTTCATTCTTTAAGTGAACTGTCCCTTCAAAACTGAATCTTGGATTTGGATAATGTGACTGTGACACTACTTCTGTACATTCAATTTTACTTAAATTCTTTGAGTGGAAGTATCCTCTATGAATGAATTTAATACTCTTTGGTTTGAGTTTCATAAACACTGCTGTCACTGAATGTGACTTGTGAATTAACAAGTAATTAAACTAAACTTTAAAGTTTTGCTGCAAGGTTTTTTTTGGTCTAAACTCTGCAATAGATGTGCTCTGACACAAGTCACTGGACACACACAACAGATAATAAAACAAAGCGACAATGACAAAATATTAATGCAGTGAACCCAAGCAGCTGACTTCTCACGCTACATCAGATATTTGTCCTTATCTTATTCTAATACAGCCACATGGTCCTATCCCTCAGAGAGAGAGGGAGTCTCAGCCATTTGGTGTTTTAATTACTGCCAGATCTTCTGAAGGCAGACTCTAGACTTCATCTGGATGCCAAGCCCCTGAATGACGGACACCTTGCAACTTGTGGCAAATGAACTTTTATCCTCAGGAGTTTTGCTCACTCAGCTCATGTGGAGATTAAAGACAGGAAGGATCAGAAAAAAACTGCGGTAATTATTACCTAAAGCTAACAGACTCAGCCAATCTGTTCTTGAGATAATATATAATTTGTAGATAGCTACAAAGCAAAATATTTGATAAAATATTAAATGGCCTTTTTGATAAGGAATTTGTGACACAAAAACAAGTGAAACAACCTTGCTGCACATGGCCAAATGAGACCAAGGGATAGCTTTTCTTGCAATTTCCCACAGCTTTGTGTCTCCATTACAATCACTGCAGGGTGCTTGAGCCTCTTTGGCAGTCCATGACATCACATTTTACCGTGGTTTGCCAGATGTGGTTAACATGTCCAAACGTGTGTGTGGATTTATGTGGCTTCAAATCCATGCCTCCCTCTCTGCCTCTCTCCGGTCTGCTCTTGATCTGTACTTAACTTGTAGTGTATATGGATGAAGTATATGAGCGAAAAAAAAAGGGAGAATTACCACTTCTAATCTCTTAGCTAAGCCCCGGATAAGGTCTGGTAATAGAAATCATTTATGTACCCAAAAATGGGGCTTCAATGCCATGAGAATCCATATTCATCCTTTTCTTCTCAGACTTATTTCAGTGGGGACATATTTATAATGGCTCTTCTTGTACTCTGTCTGACATTGTGTGGGTTGTTTTCATCATACAGCATCAAAACTGGCCTGGCCTTCTTACACACACATGCCATCCCTACTAATGAAGCAATGGAGAGTATCGGAGAGTATTAAAACCTCTTCTCGCCCACTGGTGATATAAGAGAGATTCACACACCAATTTGCAGGATTTTGGGTGAACTTGACCTGCAGCTTATAATAATAAAGTGATTGTTTTTTTAAAATAAAAAATAAAGTGAGTTTTTCTTATAGCCTTCTGCAGAGAATTGGTCTTCATGTGACCAAGGTCTGATACTGAGGTCATGGTAGAAAGCTCTGCTAAAGAATAGAAAACATAGCCTTTAATTTAGAATATTTTATCACAGATTCACATGTGATCATTAAGATATTTCACAGTTCTTAAATTGCTTTTAGTTTAAGCTGACAAAACTAAATACTCTGCATGTGTTCCTGTCTCTATATTTAAAGTCTTTAATTTTAATTTGACAGCATTTAATTAAGATGTGAGTCATGCTATAAAATGTAGGAAAGTTAAGACCATCTTGACAATAACATATCATTTTCTTGACTTTTACATTATGTACATTTCTGGAAGGCAATTATTTCTGATATACTTGAAGGCTGATAAATTAAGTGAACTTCATGTAGAGTGCAAAAACATTTTTTTTTTATCTGGGTTTAATAAATCAGGCAACATTAGTAAAAAATTGGAAATATGACTAGCACCTACCATCCTCTCTTCCCAGGGCTGATAACTACATTTACTCATTAGCTGAGGTTGCTGAGTTTGCTCATTTGAAATCATAGCATAGAAAACTTTTAAAGCCACTGTTCACCCCATAATCAAAAACACACATTTACTCTTATTTTCCCGATATTTGTCTCTTTGGTACGTATAGTTTTGGTGTGAGTTGCTCAGTTTCTGAGATAACAGATGGGAGGTCTGCCTTCTCTCCAGTGTCATGGAAGTAGATAGCACTTCTCTTGTGGTTCTTAATACACCATAAATACAACAGCCAAGCCTTTTTCCAGAAATCATGACCCAATTTCTTTAGATAATTCACAGATCTTGCTGCGAGCAGTTTCATGTAGAAAGCAATTTCTTTTCGTATCGCCATGCAAGATATAAGACTATATAAAATTCAAGTATAAAGCCTGTTGTTTCGACAGTAATATCTTTTTCAATGCTTGTGTATTGTGAGAATCACTCATGTCACCCTCTCTGTTTCTCAGGTCTTCTCCCTTCACCATCAGATGTATCTTGTGTGCTTCACCTGCATGTGTCAAATCATCCACTCCCTTTTCTTGTATTTAACCCCAGTATTTCCTGACTTCATTGCCAATTAATCTTAGCTCCTTAGTGCAGGTGCTCTACCAGTATTTCTTAGTGTTTTTTTCCAGTGTTAGACGATTGTTTTGTTACTTCGACTCTGCCATTAGCACATCTCTCATTCACTATTGTTATAGACAATAGCCTGTTGTTGAACTTGATTTCACCAACGAATTCCTGAGTTTTTGTATTTGGGTCCTATCACTGTCAATCCTTAGCACAAGAATGTTAATATTAATGAATGAATAATTAACACCATGCAAAAATATGTTTATTTGGAAATAAATTAAACCTACTCAAGGTGAAGTGCGTAGGATGAGTTCTGGAGGGAAAAAGCTACTCCACAATCTAGTGGCACAATAGCAACACTTACGTATCTCTGCTCAGATGGGAGCAAGACGAACAGGCTATCACTAGGATGTTGTGTTTTAGAATGGCTGCAGATTTTTATAAAGTAAGAAAGATGTTATGGCTTACTTTACCTTTTCCAAATTGTTGGAGGAATCAATTTTCTCCTAATGATGCTATTTTGACCCCTTGAAATTGCCTTTAAAGGTTTCAGATTATCATGTCCAGTTATTACTGTTTTGGAAATTGCTTTATAAGTATAACTTTACTCCACATAATGCTACTAACTTGCAAACGGGTCCAAGTGGAAATCTTTATTTTAAAAATATTGGATGGAGAAAGACGTTTTATTAACAGTTAATGATATCAATCCATACAGAGAAATCTTTGAAGTGAGGTCTGAGTTGGATTGTGATGAAACTATCATATAGAGACTAAATGTCATATAGACATTTAGTCTCTGGAGCATCTTTTCTGCAGCTGTTATACTGCTCAGGTTTGCTTTGTCTAAATTCCTGAGTTATTGATTACAAAGGAATCAATGAAACAATGCAATCATAAAATGTGTTTATGCAAAACATTCTAAGTATATTCTATTATCACAAATGCATGTTGTTTAAAGTTTTAAAGGTGCTGTGTGTGAGGTGTTGCAACTAGATGTCGCACATGAGCATCAGCTTGTCAGATCAAAATAAATGGTGTATTGGACATGCTTAGGCCACATCTCTCGACTCGCTCTTCCCCAGCCCCCGTGTGTGACCAAGTGTAACACTCTGAAGATCCTGGAGGACAAGAGCAAAAATGAAGAAATATTTCCCTACGCACTGGTCAAAAATGTCAATGGAGGACATAAGCACACAAAGCCAGCAAGAAAAATGGACATCTTCGCTGTTATTTCCTCAATTGGAAGACTGAATAC
>KV751381.1:1172537-1215546 GCA_001698575.1 Mola mola | reverse complement strand
CTTCCATCTGCCAAATGACCTAAATCTATGTACATGGAAGTTTTAGCCTTAAAGGTATTAAGCTCCCACCTGCTACAATAAATGTACAACTAATCAGTGCCTCTTATTTCTCGCTGATGGCACATGGTCACCCAGCCCTCACCAATACGGTGTGTTTTATCTTTGGTTGAAACATTTTGCCAGTAATTTCTCCAGACAGACTTGTGGAGCTCTACGTATACTAATATACATTCCCATTTTTCAAAACCATCTCAACAAAGAGATATGAATTGAGGTGGGAGTGTGTTATATCATGTCATATCATCTGCAATGGTGTCGGAAGCCTCTCCTGAAGACAGTGTGGGAGACAGAATGGGAGGACTGGAGACTTGGCTTCTAATTGATATGGTCACCATAGTCTACTCTCACCCTTACAATAAGCTTCAAGAGACTCACATCATGTATGGAATTGTAGTCCTCCTCTTTCAAATGCTTTGAAGCTCAAAATCAAGCAGACAGGGGTCTGTGAATCTGACATTTTCAGGTCTGAACCTCTAGCTATTTTCCTTATTCTCTCCCTCTCTATTGCTCCGCATTACATTCTTTCTGAATCTTTGGCAAAATTCAATAAGTGTGTATGTCAGCTGTCTCCTACATGGCATCACATATAGCAGCCTGTCCACAGAGACTGTTTTACATTATCATACAAATAGCTCCTTCTATGTGTGCTTGTGAATCACATCCAGATTTCACCCACAAGGAGATAAACTGACAATGAAGCCAAATGCCTCCATAGATCTTTTTTAATGTGTTTGTGTGGTTCCACTATGGAAAGGTGAGCCCAGAGACAGGGTCACATGCTTAGTGATGGCCATGAAAGAGAGGTGGGATAATGCGTGATTGTACACACAACATTCTTTTCTGGCTATTACCATATCAGTGTATGGATTGGACATATGGAGTGATGATGCATAGTAAAAAGCTAATAGCTACATGGCCAAGGGGTCAGAGTAAAGAGAAAGGAAAAAGGGAAAAAAAACAAAAAACTAATCAGCTATAAAGAGAAGAGTCAGTACTGGTCTGGATAGTGATCTAAGGAGAAAGAGCAGATGTGCAGATATGACTTCTGAATACAATCCCGTGTGACTTTTATACTTAGCTGTCTAACTAACACCAGGCTCAGGGCATACTGAGGATGTATACATGATGCGCATGATGGTTTATTTCAAGTTTTTAGCACCAGTGTTGCATACTTAGAATTCCAATCCTGCTATTTCATGAAATTTTTACCGAAAATCTACTAGACAATCCATATTTATTACCTCTGCCAAAGAGGTTATGTTTTGAGTTGTTTGTCTGTCAGCTAGCAGGATTACAAAAAAGAAAAAAAACTACTGGCATGGAGAGGTTAGGCCCCTGTTACAAATCCTTTCATTTTACCACAAAATATGATTCTTTAAACTAAACCTATCAATGAGGGTCAATGAAGGTCCAAACATCTGCAGCTAAGTTATCAAACAATGTGTTCCCAGTTTTTTTAAGAAGCACTGCAATCATTGTATAACAACAGTTACTTTAAAAATGCAGAAAATGCAGGAAAAAAAAGAAGACAAATATGCTATTACCTTGATGGATTTTTTTTTTTAAATGTGTTGTCAGATTTGATGGGGAATTGTTGAACACCAGAAGTTCATGGTTTTTTGGTTGGCACAGGATGCATCATATTTACCAAGAATCATTCTTGGAGCTGACAATTTCAAACACCTCACTTAAATAAGGCCATGGATGGGGAGTTTCTTGCTTCTCAGAATTACCTTTGTCTTCAGTGGAAATGCTGCCTTGTTCAATTGAAGCCATGATGGGACAGTCACTGTGGGTTTCATGCTTTCAAGTCACCCTCAAAAATCGTCTTCTTGTTAAGTGATGGCTCTTGTCATTACGTCTGGCTAAATCTAAAGTGTGTACTATGCACTGAGTGATTGACATTCGTTTTGCTGGGAAGGCAGCGTCTAATGACCAAAATACAAAAATGATGGTACAAAAATGATCATTTTCCTTAAAATGCAAGTAATGAGCCTTTTTTGAAAGTGTACGGAGTAGAAATTACAAAAGTAATCAGACAAAATAAAAACTCTAGTAAAGTACAAATATCTGAAATAACTAACTACTATCTATATATAATAAGTACAGTAACGAGAGTGTTGGTGGAAGAACTTTTGAGTACTGTGGGTTACATAGAGGCGCCTCCATGGATCATAGTTTTGTCACGCTATAGATTGTCCGGATGCTGCAATTGCCCCATACGTAATTGTTACAACCCTATCTTAATTTAATGAATAAAATCTTACAATTTGAATGAACTATTGGACATTTAAATAAAAATGCATATGTTTGCCCTCGGAGTGGCTCTACTTTGATAATTGTATATTTAAGCAAACAAAATATTTTGGATGTAAATCAAACCCCTGTGAATCACCAAGATAACTGTAAATACTTAAATACTTTAAACTTTTCTAGCAGCAATATTGACACAACATCACAGGTAAATACTGCCTGTGAACAACATTAAAACAACATTTAATAGCATTTATTAGGGTTCTTTTCCATTTTCAATATCCAATGAGCAAACAAGCATAACAGCAGCAACTTGACATTATTTGAATTAAATAGATCAGTTTCTTAATTAGTTTCACTGGTAACTGGTATCTGTGTTTACTCTTCTTTCTTGCGAAAATGGCCACTGTGAAATAGGTGGATTATCTTTGTATGTGTCAAAAATGAAAGTCTACTGCCAGGCCACGCAGTAATTTCTGACACAAGGAGATTTATTCTTTATGTAATGCAGCAAGGGTAAAAAAAGAAAAAAGGCAGTCTTGTCTGCAACGAAAATTAGCACTATGACATTTTGGTTTGAATCAAATTAAAAGAATTCACAGGATTAGTCAACACAGTTTATGTACTACTCTATCTGCTTTATATGAACGTTACTCATTAAAAACAGAATGCTAATTCATCTTAAAATGCACTGCAAAACCTTTGATACTACATTGTATATGTGCGTGTGTCTGTAGGTCTGTGTGCTACATTCATGTTGAATTGAACGCTGAAAGAAAATTAAGGCTAGGAGCCAATGCGTGTCTGAAGGTTTCTAATTACTGAGAGCTATTTGAGCAGATTATCTGCAGTGTCGTGTGGTTTTAGGGCCGCAAACAACTAGACATGTCAATGACACCATAATCTGATTTTCTCCACCCAGAATGTATTTACAGCTATGCATCAGGCTTGGCTCCTTTCCCTCCCTAACCCACTTCACAAATCAGGCAACTGAAGAGTATTTAAAAATCTCTGACATATGAATCCAATCACAAATGCATGAGTCATAGCTCAAGGTTGCAGTGAATCATGGAAATTAAATCTTGGTTGTTCTGAACAGAACTTTTAAGTTCTAAGTTGAGGCTGGGGGCAAGTCTGGAGGCTGGTCCTGCCAACGGTGTTTCGTGGGGAATACTGAGGGGATACAGAAGAAGTATTACATATCTAAAGATGAAGTGCGTCAGCCACTACAGAGCCTTCAGCTGAAGTCACATGTAATCTCCTCTGTCACCTTTGATTCCAGAAAAGGTCAGAGGAAGTTCAGTTCACATTGGGAGTCTTACAGCACTCTGTTGCTATAATTGTTACAGTTTCGACATTCAGCTCATACAGATACACTAAAATCTATAATGCCATCATGTTCTCTTGAGCAACTCATAGCCATGAGGCAAACTAGAGAGGATGGAAGGATGGCTCCCCCCCATTTTAATTGTATGATAGATATATTAACATCAGGTTTTAGCTTATTAAAGTGTAATGTGTCTCCTTTATTTGTCTGTGCCATATTAATCACAGTTGAAACTACACCCATGCAAATGTGCTTTTTTCTCTACTTCTGTAAAGTTTGTCAAGCATCCGTTTACGGTACTGTGTTCAACCAGACGTATCTTCCTTTTAATTGGACTTGACATAAATTTAGCCCTTACATACAACTGGTCCCCACCACTGTTTCTAAAATAACGATGGATAACATGAGAGCTACCCTAAAGGAAACTGAAATGTTTAGTCACCCCCCAGGTGACTGGCTACAGTACAGGTCATAAGGTCAGAGTTAAGGTAATAGTTTATGAAAGCAGTGTCTGTTTTTACAGTCTATTTGCTCAAAGTTCATTGCTGTCAAAATGGATATCGTTAATCTTTTAGTCCATACAAAATTGGCTTCTCTTGAATATTCCCAAACTGGAATGCGATGCAAGAGATTCCAGCAAATTAACTTTGCTCCCATGGATAAAGACCTGACCAACCACATTATATTTCTAGATCTTGTTTTTCTTTATTTCTAGTTTCCAGTCAAACATTTGTTATGTTCACTACATCCATTACAGCAAACAAACATGCAAAAAAAAAAAAAATCTGAAAATCCACCAATTTCTAGAGTGTTCTACAAATACGGTAAGCCTGTATAGTAATATGCTTGCCATCTTTTCACTAATGGCTGTGATGTTGCATATTGGCAGAGTGATAATACATTTTCACTGAGGCAATGTGATTGGTAGTTTGAAAAAATAAAAGCTGAGGCAATTTTCTCAAGGTTGGCAAGGGATAAAAATAAGATCATTTTTGTGCCTCAAAACATGTTGTGTTCAGTCTTCTGAGGCAAATGTGTAGGTCAGACAGCTGCTTTAATCTAGCCCTAATCCTCCATACTGTACACCAGTGTCACATATCTCACACATCTCGTGCTCTATATCTCTTTCTAATTACACAGTCCTAGATCGGCCAAGGCCGTACAACTGTGTGCATAAAGATGTGCAATCAACATAAAGTATTTACTGCTCAGGTCAGGGGATGAAGCCTTCAAACTCTGAACTTTATGATCATATGTGTGGCCTTGAGAGGGGCAACAACACTTTTGACCTTCTGGTAGTGATGGTGCCACTGGAAGAGAGATTGTGCAAATCACAGACAAAAGGAAAGAAGTAAGGGTAAAGTACAAAGTGTCCAAAATTGAGCGGCCAATAAAAGATAAAATGAGATTAAAAACTCTATGACTTGTCCGCATGACTGTTAAATCATGAGCCCTCAGATTAAAGAGCTATATCACTTGGCTACCCTTAACTAACTACTCTTTAAATGAATCCAGCCTAGTTTTTCTCTGTGGTAACAGTACAAAGTCGGTGCAAATTCACTGTCGCAATGGATAGATATGGCAAGTTATGTGTTTCTATGGGCCAAGCACAATGAAAAGCTCTTTAGAATAAGCATTTTTTTCCATAGACCATCTTTGATTTACGTAAGACTCAAAGCTAATTTGCTTTGCCAGCTGATATCATTTTCAGTCCATATGACACATAAGAGTTGCTGGGAGCAAATTATTCAATGTTTCTTTGGCCAACAAGCCCAACGCTATTTTATCACAACATGATGGTATTGGCTGTGATTAAAAGGTCTGAAATGAGGCTAACTCGGTAGAAAGAATTAAATGGCTTTGTTTGCTATTAGAAATACAATTAATGGCCATAGTCAATACTTTGACTGGCTAAGCAATATCTGCAGCACTGTCTGTCTCTGTCATTGGTATAAATAAAGATGGACAACGTGTTTCCACTTTCTTCACCCCCCCATTGTACAAATGCAGTGAAAATATCGATGATAAAAGTTCTGCCATGTTATGCCCATGACACCAATTAGAGCCAGATTCTGCACGGTATTGACTTGAAGGTGGAGGCGCAGTATTAAGTTCTTGCCCATACACCGACCCACTCAATTGCAAGCTGCACTTAGCTGTCAATCATGACAGTTTGACCTTTTATTTTAGCTTTAGATTAAATAGTTTTTAACAAAACTGATCAAGTAAATCAACACTTGTATATACAGAATCATAAAAACTACCCAAAGTGACAGAAACCATCTTTGAGAATTTTTGGGGGTTTTTAGAATGACCCAAGTCCAGTGACCAGGGGGCAGTCTATGGTGTCTGTATGCTAAGCTGCACTTGGAAATCTTGGTGCTTTAAGATACATGCTAATGTAGTACTGACAATTACGATGCCAATCTAATAGTCCGATGTTTGGCACATATGTGCATGTTGATCATCTTAGTGCAGCCTTTTTTTTTTCATGTTAATGCTGGGATTTGTAATGTTAGCATGCTAGCTTGAACAGGCTAAATTCTGAATGTATCCAACCAAAAGAATCTCACCCCGTTCCTTCCTCCAGATCCACTCCCCCAAGGCTCATGAACGTTTTTGCTTGACTGTTGTCTGAAGACACCAGTACAGCACATTGTATTCATATTTACTATATCCAGCTACAGAGACGTAGCAATTGAGATGCATATTGCAGAAAACTAATAACACCATATTAAAAATGGTGTTATTGATCATACCTATCCATCAAAATTGTATTATCCCTCAACAGAAATTCCTCTCTGGGAAGTAAGTGTTACAACAGACAGACAGATGACAGTCATGGTACTATAAAAAATTTAAAAAAAAAATCATCTTGGGATGAAAGAGAAAATACAGTCTTCATTGCATCATACATAACTTAAAGTTTGTTGTGTTGTCAGAAATCCATTTTTAATCAAAGAACAAATTTAAATGTTGGTTAGTGGGAGGATTTACAATGGTCTACTGTCCGGTTCAAATTGCAGGTATTTCCATGATGCCCAAGTTAATGGAGCACTTCTCATGGAGCACTGAGGATCTCAGAGGACCCCCAACATCTATTGGTCTTTCATCAGCCTCTGGGCACCTTAGTGGGCTGCCTGAGAAATAATTACAGAACAGCAGAAATGGCAAGCAATATTTTTTCTGCCTCTGCCCCCCTCCTCTCGAGTACAACCCCTGAGGCCTGATTGCCAAATCATTTGAAGTATGATATGAATGGAGCAAGAGGAGCTGGAGCTTATGCATGAATAACAAATAGGGCATATAAGTTCCAGGCCTGTTCATTTTTCCTCCAATTGCTATCCTTCCAAACTTCTTTCTAAACAGATTTGATCAAACATGTTGGAATTTGTATTTCTCAAATTTATATTGTTTCTCTGATTTGATGCATAATTCTCCTCATCTCTTCTCTTTCTCCGCTCTGGACTGTTGGCTTTTCCATCTCCTACATCTGGTGGTGGATTTTTCTCCCTTATAATCATTGCCTGCAAAGGAAAACCTTTGCAGCTCTGCTGGCAGAACTGTAACTCTACAACTCCTGCAGCACTTACAAAATGCATGCCCTGCTGAGAGCAGTCACCACTCCTGGCATGAGTAGAAGATGAGAGAAAATGTGGGAGAGAGAGAGAGAGAGAGAGAGAGAGAGAATAAAGCATGACAGAGGAATGAAGAAAAAGGCCCATGAGTGCGGCCGTGAACGATTGCAAGTAACAGGCTACAAGTGTTGAGTGGGAGCTTAGCTGCTGTATTTTATTTGGCAAGGAAAAGAATAAGGCTCAAGTTTCTCGAGGTCCCAAAGCTACAATGACAGCTGTTTGCTGAAAAACAACAGTGTCAGCCACTTTAAACTACCTACCCAACCTTTTCTTGGCAGGGGCATCCTTAGGTAGTGGGATTATCATCAGTAATGTTATTAACTCTCGACCAACCAAGACCCTAGGCTTGGTAACAACTTATATTTTTATTTATTTATTTATTTTTCCTGAGAATGGCAATTACAATATGGCATAGGACTTTCTAGATAAACACACACTACTTCCCATATTTGTTCTGAATGCTAACATTGAACAAAATGGCATCGTAGTCTCGCAAAACTTGTTCTAACAGTTATATATTATTGTAATTCATACATTTGTCCCACATTTATTACCTTAATAAATGACACGTTTTAGTATTTCAAAATAATGTTAAAATAAAAAGTAATCCAACAGTTACCCAAATAGTATTAGGCTGAATGGGCTGAAGGAGCACATGTGGATGGACCAGTTTTAGAATGGAATACAGTTGCTGCTTGTTCAGAGATCATTTTTATCTGACTGAAAGAAACATTATATTAATAGAGAGATAGGATTAAAACCCATTTTCATCCACATGTATCAATTTTTTTTATGCACCAATTCACACTTTATCTATGTGTTAAGGGTAACCTTTGGCTATCAGGCAAATCTACAAAACCTTCCCTCACAATCAACAGGGCTTTTAGCATATGTGGCTGACACTTTCCCTATAGCTTGTGGCTGATGCACGAGTACCCCATCTGCAACGCCCTACAGAGCCAACCCCAATAATTGTGTTTTGCAGCTGCAAATGTACAATGTGTGACTCCTCTCTCCCTGTTTGACTGCCTCTGTTTGTGTGTGTGTGTATGCGAGTGAGTCAGTGAGTGAGTAAGTTGTTAGTATTCCTGATCATATTTTCATGATTTTAAGTTGCCGCCAGTACCAACAAGAAGAAGTGCTATGATTTGTGTGGACAAAAGATGGACAAGGAGACACAGTTTACACTCAGCAAGTGCAAGAAATGCGTATGCAACACACGCACATCCACACAGTAATGCTCTGCCCTACATGTGTTTCGTAGTCTTGGCAAAAATGTATTCTTTTTCAATTTATGTTTAAAGAAGTATTTACAAATAGTGATGACAAATCCTTGTTTCACTTGTATTTGTTAAAGATAAACATGATTTAGTCCATCCATACCTTCATTGCAATTCTTTATTTTTTAATCACAAAAAAATGAATTATATATATATATGAGATTTCATCACCCCCAACCTTTGTGATTGGCTTCCTAGACAAGCCCCACTGAAATAAACACAAGGGTGGCTGACCTGAGAATGATGATCATAGCTAATACTGATACCTGTAGCCCCTGGGAATGGTTACTAAAGCTTAGTGGCAATGTACCCTCTGAAAGTCTGCTAGAAGTTGTGAATGTGGCACTACAAACTATCCCTACTGTGACCATCACGGAGACCAACAAGCTGAACAGCAATTCTGGAGGTGTTTGGCTACACGTTGAATATGAGCCATAAGGGTCAGTACCCTCCAACAATAGATCACCTTCATCATATATCCACTTTCACTCAATGTAGCTTTTTTGTCATTATCTCTTGTCAGGTTTATACACAAATGTGTCTGTCTGTGTGTTTCAGAAATACCTGTAATTCTTTTAGACAGTGCTCCCACCCCTGTGAACTTGCCACGCTTTCATGCTAATTTGAATCATGATGTTTGAAGGTTGTGCTCAGGAACACGATGTTTTCTACTCTCCCATATTTGTTTACTTCAATATACCGTAACTCTGTGATTACAAGGTGGATGCACAATCTTAGCTCTCCATCAAGGCTGAGATGTTTTTGCTTGGTGAGAACTCATTTGTAACTTCCTGTGAGTGCCGTGTTTTATTCTTATGTCTTGCTGTTTCTAAATTCATCTTCTGAATCTTAACACACTTTATTACTTTAAAGATCAGAGGAACTGAAAGGGTTTGTGATTTACCAGAGGAGCTGCTGCGAGACGGCAGCATGATTTATAAAGTGTGAATTATTTTGGTTTTGCCCATCTAGCCGTTGATGGTTTTTATATTTCAGCTCTTGTGGCAAAGATGAATTTAAGCAAATTCATATGCAGATGATAGTCTGAACATATACCAGATCGTTAGCATACCATGTTGCAATAGCTTTTCATGCTTTTTCTATAAATTGGAAAGTAGATAAGCCATGAAGTTTATCACTATAGCCAAAAAGGAGAAATTTAGTTTAGAATTTAATTACCCAAGTTTCAATTTGCTCTTTTAAGCTCCCGCTGTTAGTTTTTGCTTGAATGTAAGAAACGCAGACGTGTCTTTTCGCACTGAACAATGGAGTGAGACTTTCTCACCAGTGAAATTCATTTTGGTTGAAAAGACAAAGAACATTAAATCCCAAGTAAAACTAGAACGCACTCAGGGAACGTAGACCTCTGCCAAGACCAAGCACTCCCTCTCCCACATGCCAGCAGAACTGCAAATTTTACTCACAACACAATATTATAATGTTATAATTATGATGGTGTCAACATTAATGTATATCTTTATCTATATCTATCTATATATGTATATGTCAAGTTCTCACACAAATCTAGGGTGTAGTGCTTTCCTTATGATTTCTAACCAATTACTGTATGATTAGACTGAGTTATTGCCATCTGGCACACTGGAGGTTCCACACAAATATCTCTGGCCCACGTGACTGAGCTACAAGAACATTTTCTGCTGTATTATTCAAATCCATTCTCAGAATCAACAAATACATCAGTCATCAAATTAGGGTTAAATAGCATTAAATAAACCCCCCCCCCCAAAAAAAAATGCTGTGTTGGCTGAGTTGGCAGGGAGAATGATAAAAAGAAAGCAAAAAAATAACAGTCTTATAACTTTATATTTAGCAACTTTAACGACTAACTGTGGCGTTGCTTTCTCAAAAACTCTCCAGGTGCATCGATGGATGGATGGACGACAATAAATTATTAACATACGTTACTTCATGCTTATAAAATCTAAACTAGTACCGACTTTAAACACTGATGAGCCACTGCCAGGCTTTTACAAGTTAAGGTCCTGAAACTATCCTCATCTTACGCTTACATTTGTCATGTGTGCTGCATCATCGTAAATATTGTTGGCTTTGTTGATGTCCTTCCATCCTAGATAGAAGGATCCCTCCTCTGTGGTGATTCCTGAGGTTTCGTATTTTTACCTACTCAGGGCTTTTAAAGTTTTTCTTCACCCAGCTCAATTGTCTAAGGTCAGAATTTGTACAGCTTGTAAACGTCCTCTGAGACTGAAATTGTAATTTTTGATTTGGGCTATACAAATGCATCAAATGCAATTGATGATTGATTGATTTATTGATTAAAAAGTTGTATTACTTGCATCTTAGCACTGACTGTCTGTGCTGTTGTGCCCCACAGAGAGTGTGAGTGTGTGTATGGCCTCAGGTGTGGTGCCCCATGAAGAGGAAAGAACTCTTTGACAGGCAAATTCAACTTTAACTCAAACCTATTTAAACAGAGTGCTGAATTTACAATTTTTGTATCATATATTGCAAGGCCACATTGGTAAATATCCTTTTGTACAATCAAGGCCTATCTGTCTGTCTGTCTGTCCTTAGCATAGCACGAAAACCGTTAATCAGATTGCCTTCAAACTGGGCAGTTGTGTTGATGGGGAGAATATGCCCGAGTGCTTTAGCTAAAGTTTGGAAATGAAGGCCCGATCCCAAACCACTACCAACTTCACTAATGAGTGTCACAACAAATCAAGTTACAATTGAAGGTGTGAAGGGCACACCTCATCAAGGGGGAGGGTGTCAAAATGATGGGACGCCCTTGCAACTGTACAGGAAAAGGAAGTAGCAGTCACCATAGCGATGCACACACGCCTTACTTGCACTGCAGCTGTCATGCTGATTTACAGAGGGAGAATTTACATAAATATAGAAAAGACATCAGGACAACATATAAAAGCAAAACATGGGAATGAAATAAAAAAAAAACCATTTCAATTGCAATTAGAGTTAAATCAAAAGTAACAGTAAGCTAAAACAGAATAAAACGTAACTGTAACAGTGCAGTATATTCAAAAGAATTAACTTATGCATTTTCTTATTACAAACATGATTTGCAAAGTGACAGATGAACATATTTCATTATTTTTTTAAATTAATAGTTACTCCCATGCTGGTTTAGGTGCAATCCTCATTTTGGTAAAGATGCTTCAGATTTATAAGCTGTGTTTTTGTCCGCTCTCTGTGTGAGCTTATTATGTATTGATAAATTTGATGTATTTTAATTCATTTATTTTTGTATGCACCCATTTGTGTTTGCTACAAGTCAAGCAGCCTGAGGCGCTATATGATTTCTGTGAGTTAGTTCGACTCTGCAATGTTTGTGTGAGGGGGAAAAATGTGCGAGTGTTTGATTAAAATATATAACAGTATATTTTAAAGATGGAACTCTTACATCCCTACATTGTTTCCTCCATTTTCCTGATGCATTTTGTGGCCATCGTAAACCTGCACTGATGCAGAGTTACTATTTAAGGGCTAGGTAGTCCGCTTGCACTCTGCCCTAAGTGGTTTGGGATGGCCCTTAATATGACGGACCACTGCATGAACACGCAAATGGAAGGGAAGTGGATAGGGGCCAGTTTGGCAACTTGATGTTGAGCAAAATCTTGGCTAATTTACATTGAGTGTATCTTCTTCTTCTCTTTAGTTTTCTTCTGCCCTTTTAGGCCAAAACATCAATCACATCACTCTACCTTTGCAACCTACAATGTGGTTGAAGATGGGATTGCATCTGTTATGGACTGTCGTCCAACAGGTATATTTCAACGGCAGTTAGTGCAGAAAACAACAGAAAGAAAGAAAAGAAAAAAAGAAGAAACTGTTTTTTTTTATATTAAGCCATAGACCAGGTCATACCTCTTTACCAACTTTTACCACTAGGTGCTGTGAGAGATTCAGCTGCTCCTGAGCAGACATTAAAAGCACAACCCATCACTCAAATCTCAATTTACCAATACACAAAGTACTTATAAATGCACAAACGGAAAAATCCATATCTAGATAGACTGTGTTATGCTGCGAAAAATTAAGCAAATGGACTCAACTAAAAGCCTCCTTGTAGCTATAGTGCAGCCGCAAGCTAGAGAGGACTTGCAAGCCGTCAACACTATTTGTTGGCTGTAAAAAAGCACAATATACAATGAATCTCATCTTAATGCCTCAGCAGGCTGATTTGAATGCAAATCAATGGCAATCACGACAGCAGCAGCGGCAGGGGATATCTATCAGTCTGTTGCTTTGCTGAGGCTCAAGGTCTGCACATTTAGATGCTGCTGGACTAAAGCAGAGGGAGAGATGTCTGCACTGCCTGCTGGTTAATAGATTTAATTAGCATAATTTTTGGTGTTTTGGCCAGAGGCATATACATAGTATCAGTGTTTTGGGGCCTCACTTCAATGAAAGATCACAAGGGCCAAGAAAGGGCCTCATATCTGTTGATTATTCTGCATCTCCTGCTCCCTCACTCTGTCTCTTTCCCCCAGATATGCTGCTGGCCGAGACTAAATTATTTATATAACAATCCTGTGATTTCAAACTTGGCCCTGTGCGGATTACTCTGGAATGCCAATAGTCCTGCTCTGTCTGGGTTATTTTTCTTGACCCACTGTGAGGATCTGGGGTCAGATCGATTTATGGGGTCAATATGAATTTTATTAAAAGGGATACCTTGAGCTAGTTAGCTTCATGTGTGCCTGACAGTATGGATGTGACGAAATTTGTTGAAGTATATATTTATGGTGTCATTGATCACAACTGATAAGGTTTTTATAGAAATTTCTTAATCTTTACATTTTAGTGTGACATTTTCATCTGATGGAATACCTAACTGCAACTGCCATTGTAAAGTTGAAATATTGTGCCAGAGAGTTTTTATGACTCATATTTTAAACGCATCAAAGGGCACAAAATATAGCCTTTTTGATGAATGACAACGTTTGGTATGTCTTCTTCAAACAAGCCCAGCAGATTTGCTTGGTTAAATAGCAACTGCAGTATAACTTTGGATAAAACTATGGTGAAGATTAGGCTACTAATTATTATAGAGGAGTATTAGAGGATTAGTATATTGAACACAGATGAATAATCACAGAATCAAGCAACATAATACTTGTAAATGCTCTTGACAATGAAGATAATTTGCTAGGTGTGAAATCAGAATTCCAAATTGATGCAGTTCCTAGCATACTGTCCTTTAGTGGTACCAGGTTAAGTAAAGCAGCCCATAACCTACTCTGTATCTATTTCCAATAGTTCCTCTTGGGTCACTGAGGCATTCTCAGAACAGATGGTATATAATCCCTTCGGCATGTTCTGGATCTGCCCCGGGGTCTTTTCTTTATTGGACATGTCAGGAATATCTCCACAGTCAGGCATCAGAGGATCATCCTAATCAGATGTCCAAACCACTTGAGCCATCTCATGTCAATGCAAAGGGGTAGTTTTATTTCAAAACTTCCTTTTCTTCCTTATAGGGTTGCCAGAGTAAGTCATTTAACTGCTTGCATTTGCAAACTCTAATCATTATCCAAAGCTCATGAGCAGAAGTGAGGGTCAGAGTGTATGTTGAACGTAAATTGAGAGCACTTCCCCTACCGTTGTCCTAGCAGTGTTAACATTTGCCATGCAGAGATTATTAGAAATCGTATGTATTTATATCATAATATGATGACCTACACCCACACATTTAGTATACAATCTTTTAATCTGTCATACACTTCATACAATCATACATTTGATTGGCCTCTGTACACTAATTAAAATGTCCCCCTAGAGGCTTATATACAGTATGTAGTAAGTAATGGAGAGTCTAGTCACAGGGGGTGACAACAATCAGCCAAAGATCAATATCGACAAAATCAAAGAGGTTTTGGTGGAATAAACTACTTCAAATAGAGATGTTGCTGCAAAGAAACTCTAAATTCACATTCACAAAGTTGATACAATTTGCAAAGTTTGTGTGAAATGTTGTGATAACTAGCATATTAATTAGTGAGTTACAACTAAAAGTCTAAAAATGTGTTTAATGTCATAAGTTTATACTTGAGTCTTGAACGCTTGTGCCAGATATAAAGAATTCAAAAGAATGGGAAAAACAAACACAAGTAGCACCCCAAATTCTGAAACGTTCAGCTATGGCTATAGCTAGCAAGGCCACATTAAAGGGATAGATAAGATGCTGTCGTTTTATTTGTAGTAATTCAGTAATCTATCCAAAGGTGACCATGTGGGTAAAAAATACCTAATTCAAGCCCCTGATATATACATACCATTGGGTCAGTGAGAAAATGTTCAGTTTTCTTGGATGTATTTTCCAATACAAGTGAAACAACCTTGTTGAAACATTGCCATGATATCTGACTTCATAAGATCTGGCTTTTTTGCCAGATGATTTGATCCCATCATCTCTTTCTGAATGAAAGTCAAAGCTACAGCCTGATCACAAGCCTATATCATCATTCAAACAGCTAGTTCTCCAGTGTTTTTGTGTGAATTTGGATGGGTGCAATAAATGGGTAATTTCTTTTGGAAGCTGGTATGTGATTGATTAATTCAGATAGGTACAATCTCCTGTTTGTGGTTATCATGATTTCAGCCACACTGCATTGCAATCAATTCACACTGCTCATTGCTATGCTAAGGGCTCCCTGACTTTAGAAGTTTAAAGCCATGAAAGTTTATGAAAGATAGTGCAAAACTTCACAGCAAAAGCTGCAGTGTAGCTAAAACACTAATCTGTCTTTCCATGCATGAAAAGTACCATTAACTCTGTACAAGCCAACAATATTTTATAAATGAGGCAGGTCAACAAGGTTTCGGTAACAAATTGGAGGGAGTGACTTTTTTTTTACCATCTTTGAGAGGAAACACTGAAATCTATTTGATGACTTAAAGACAATGGATGGGTGAATGTATCTAAAGTGAAATTGTTGAAAAATATTGAATTTATTTTCATGTATAGTTGTTGTAGTTTCTCAATCAGACAGAGCAGAGAGAAGGTTGTTCTCAAGAGCAGAACAAGACAAATGCTGCCTCACTGCATCAACAGTAATCTGTACACGCCTCATCTTCTGCCACACACTTTGCACCTCTCTGTCATTAATACTTACCTGCGGTTCCTAGGAGAGTTATTTTACATACATTTAAAGGAATTAGGGCATGTGCAATGAAAGGAATGCCAATAATGAAGGCAAATGAATAGTTATGTCATTATCTGCCCAGTTCTCTATGACACCACTGTGAATTCCACATTGCTAATTCATCGTTGTGTCCTTGCTCAGGTGTATGAAGATTTTGCTATCAGCAGGGGTAACTCACCTTTGAAACAGACTTCCCTCATTACAATCCAGTCCAGTGACGAACCCTGAAGTCACTGAGGCTGAACTGCAGCAGTCCTGCTGAGGAGCTTTGTTTAAACAATGTCACACTGTACCCTACTTAGTGGAGACTCCATATGCAGCTCCACCCTCGGCAGGTCCTATATTTACGCTGGGCAATGTGCTCCTCAAAGTCAGGCATAGGGCTCACACTCATGGAAGGAGATTGGAAAAGAAAATGGCAAAATCATACCTCTGAATGACCTCAGAAAAACATTTAATTTAGTGAGTTATTAGCTTATTTGAGTGATGAGTTTGAATGAAAAAATTCTTGGTTTTTTTTTTCGGTCCAAGTGAAAGCAGGCAAGCAGCGAAAATGATGATATATATAATTAACGAAGCAATAGTTTGCAAGATTTTGAGGAGTTTTAAAATGCTGATTTGTGTAGGAAGTGGGTCAAGGATTGTCAGATTTTTTCAAAGAGAAGATATGTTATTAGTTTGGCGACTCTTAATATCATAACTTATTCATGATGCAATCATTCTGCTCTGGATGGTTAAGCGGGAAGTCACCAAAGTGAAATTAGCAAGAGAAGAAGGATGGGCACCTCATCAAACATTATGGGATGCATTTAAATGTGATACAGCAGAAAGGCTCTTTGTATTAGAATCAATGATATGACTATATCTGCATATATTTAACTTGAAAAGAACTTTTATGGGTTAATATGAGTTCCTTTGAAAAGAAGAACTTAAGGTAAGTATAGCATTGTCCTGAGTCCTCCAGAATAGAAGCTATTTATCAATGACTTTGAAAAGATCTAGAAGTGTTTTCTGGACAGATAACTGAAAAGCGAAAGCTGAAAGAAATATTTCAGCATTAAAAAAGGTAAAATGTCAACATAGTGTATCCCTTGTGTGCAGAACAACATATAAATGTATCTTTATTTGATTGTTTTTGTCCCACATAGCGCCTAAAACTTATGTATTTAACTATAAAACTCATGAAACTAATTAAAAGCCTAAAAACAGCATAAAATCATGTATGTTTAATTGTCTGTCTACGTTGACAGTTTTTTCCATATTAAAATATATAACAGTATATCTCCTGCAGTAAATCCAATTACAAACTGGCTCTTTTACATTCACATTGTTATATTCATACCTACTTGTTGGATTTGATTGAATTCAACCTGCTTTTGTATGCCACTGTTCACAAATTGAAACAGAAGGACTGCCAAAGGAGTTTACTGTGTGTTTGACCACCACTGATATGTCTGTGTTTGAAGCTATCAGTGTCTCCTGGCACACTCTCTATAATGTCTGCAGAAACCCTCTCCGTCTGCCAGATACCTTACACCTACTATGCAAACTGCTTTTCCACCGTGATAAGTGAAATGGAAAATGCCAAGCCGGAGGATGCAGCTTAATTTCTACAGCTCTCTATGCGTGGCAGACCCCACCATATAAGAACATGATATTATACTCAACTTTTTGCATTCTGATGGCATTCTTTGCAGTTTTATCAACAATGAGTCACTCGGAAGTGATTGTTTAATTCACCCTCCTCTAGCTGTGGGTATTGTTAGTGTTGAAAAACTTGAACCATTGCCAGCACAACAAGAAGAGTCTATAAAAAAGTGATATCATTGCATTGTTTTTCATCATTATCTAGTAACTCACATATGACGGAACAGAGGTGACACATAAAAAAACAAAAATATTGTGGCATCCGTAAGCAATCAGGGAGCAGTTTGTTTTCCCGAGGGGGTATACGTAGTTTAAAAGCACAATTTATTGGGGCAATGCAAATCAAAGAGAAGACTGGGGTACAAGGTTCAGCAACTTACTCTACTATAAGTACACATCTGCTACGCACACACAAACACAATGTATGATAATTTTCCTCTAAGACCACTCTCAGAAACTAAACAGACAGCATAGCCACACACTGAGAAGCGTACAACCCATGACAGGCAGAACAGTCAGATCAGGGCAACCATGTTTTTTTTGTTTTTTTTCTTTAATCTTCTTTGTCCTGCACAGATGCTCAGACAACAAATTATTTGATTTGTATCACAATTTGTAATCCCCTCAGGACACAGTATCAGCATCAGTGAAAGGAAAAGCTATTTGCCAAGTATGTCCATGCTTATATGAAGCAGGCCAACAGTGGATTGTGTACAGTACCCGATATTGACTTTATCTGTGAAATGTACACAGCTTTGACTCGCGTGGCAGCTTAGGCCTGGACTGAATGCTGAATCACAGTTAGCCTTGTGAATGCTATCAGGCACAGTGAACACATTGCAAGGCAAAGCAGCTTTTAGTTTAGAAAGATAATGCAGTGATTAAATAGGCAGATGTAATTCAAACTTGAAATGGAGCCCAAAAATGGACATTTTGTCATCATCTATTTATCTATTCATTTCATTTGCTCCTGGTTCTCACAGTGCTCCTTTGTTTCTTCCAATACATGACACATTTTCAAACCATGTTTCTGCCTTGTTATCACAACCTGTATGAGGCACTACACAGTGTTTTAAACACCATGACTCCAAAAGTTTCCATCCACACAACAATGCAGCCACACAAAATGTTGTTTCCTGGCATGGAAGAGAGCTGCTCACACTTCATCCTCCTCAATGAGTGAGAGACAGAGACAGACATGGAAAGTGCTAAGAGAAAGAAAGAGTCTCAATATTTGAAGATATTTGAAAGAAAAAAATGTAGTAAATATTACATAGATTCTTCTTATCATGTGTTCCTTATGCATGCATACGCATCAGAAACACATATTACTATTCATCGGGCTTCTGCTTCTTATACTTCCTGGGCTTTTTTTTCACATAACTAGTCCTGCACCATTTGTTACAGGGACACAAAAGTCATATCACTGTGTGCGGAATCATCGGAAATGGCATGCTATGACTCCTGTACGTTAATGTGTAAACGGCTTCCATATCTTCCAATACACAATAATGGGAAATTGACTTCAGAAGAGCACAAGCCCACTCAACTTTAAAGCCATGCTATATCATGATACATTAATGTTGAAAAGGGAAGTTTTAACGGGTCACAAGATCAAGGACTCTTACTGGTCTCATAGGGCATTCTGATCGTTTAACCCATTTTCCCCAAAACACATTTTACATTTCAGTCAATTTATGGTCCATTTCTGATTCTACAGTGGGTGTGTATTGCGTGAGCTAGAGTGCCGGAAATCATTGCTCAGAGAGTAGAGTAGATTCAAAAGTATCCTGCTGTGTTGTCTGCTCAGAAGCATGAAATTTTCATGTCACATCCATATTCTTTTTCAGAAAACAGAGGAAATCGTGTTCTGGTTCTTCCAGTATTAGTTTGGAAGGAGACAGACTTCGAACTTTGCCTCAAGGAGGCCAAAAGTGGCAGGACGTCAACTTTCTCAACAGGACCCATTATAACTGGGGGCAGAAAATGGTGAGGAAACGCAGAGAGCTCCATCTTTTCTTTTCTTCTCATGGCCAAGCTTTTAACTCTACCAACATAAATTATATATACATCTCTCTATTCATTCAAGGAAACTCAGTGCAGTCAGTTTGACAGTACAACGTATGTTTTTTCTACAGAAATCACTTTTCAGGTGGCTCTCCTGGACAGTTCTTTCAGTATGTTGAACAGCAGGGTAGAGTCAAGAGTTAGATTTGAGAAACTGTTAATTATTTAAACTTTTTAGGTTACTCTTGTCTGATTAGTGGATTACCAACAATACAGATTTACTTGAATACATTTAACCCATCAGGTGTTTTAGATGACAATCACAATTTAATGTTGTATTTGTGAATCTGAATGCTTGTCTGTCATTGAGTGAGTGAGTGAACAACGGACAGAAAGACACATATACACACCGAAGCTAATGTCAGCTAACTGAAGCTAAATTAAACGGGAGATGACTCTAGCTAACATCAGCTTTCTGAAGGCAATGGCTGCTAACTGAAGATAATGGGAGCTTAATGAAGCAAATATAAGGTCACTGAAGCTAAGGTAAGCTAAATCCAGTTAACAGCACCAATCCGAAATTAATGGGAGCTGTTTGAAGTTAACAGCAGCTCACTGATAATAACTGGAGATAATTTAAGCAAATTAGAGCTAAAAGAAGCTTATGCTAGCTAAGGGCAGCTAAAAGGAGATACCTCAAGCTCATGTCAGCTAAATGAAGATAACAACAGCTACTTGTAGCTAATCGGAAATAACTCAAGCTGACAGCAGGTATCTGAAGCTAACAACAACTAATTGAAGTAAGTGAGATCAAACTGAAGCTACTAACCAGAGCTAATGGGACCTGATGACAGGTCAGGGAAAGGACCCTATTAGAAGACACTATTAGAAGACCCTATTAGAATTCCTGTTATAAATATGTCTACCACTGATGTGCATTAAGTGTTTCCATTTCTTCCCATTATACAAAAATGAAGCCTAAATATCTCAGATATGAGCGTTGAAATCTTTTGCAGGTGATGTCATTATTTGATCTATTTATTTATTTATTTATTAACTACAGCCTGCAGAGTCATGAACAAGCAGTGGAGTGGTGGTATCAAGTTTCCTCCCTTTCTCCCCCACATTCAGCTGTCTGCCCAATTGCAAACAGGACATAGCTGTCAATCACAATGGCACATGTGGCCTATAAAGCCTTAATTAAATAATTTAATCTAAAGTGCTCACAAAAATTAACACTTAAACTTTCATCAAATTGATAGGAATTACATGAAATGACAGAATCCTGCTGTGAGAATAATTAATTTGACATGTACTCTGAGTTTTTGTTAGTGTTGTCAATTCCCTTTTCATCAATGAGGGTGAAGGGTTTATGCCCTATACTGCAGCCTACCACCAGGGGTCAACCGAGATATTTATGCTTCAAAGTGAGCTCTCCATTTCTTCATCGTTATATAGAGTCAGTTGCTGTGACGTGAGCTGCCACCGCTGAGTGGAAAGCTTGTCCAAGAACTTAAGCTTTGCAAGATGCCGCTGTACCAGCAGGGTGTACCTGGAATAGAACAAACCCCAGGTTGCGTTTTTCACTGTTACCCATGTTGCCACTCGAAACACAAGGCCAGAGCCACAATACCAACCGCATCTTCTACACGCGGGATTAGCTGATTTATGTCATGCACCACCAGAGAAAATAAGACTTTGAAACTGCTGTATGCCAATGTTAAGGAGGCATACAGCTGCAATGCCCTGCCCCCACTTGGCAGGTCAGATCACAACCTTGTCCTGCTCTCTCCATCATACAAGCCTGTTGTTCAGCAGCAGCCAGTCACTGTGAGAACAGTCCCAGTGCCCAAGACGAGTCGAGCGACTGCACTGAACGAGTACAGGCCCAAAAGGCTGACCTCCAACATTATGAAGGTCATGGAGAGGCTGCTCCTGGCACATCTCAGACCATTGGTGTGCCCATCACAGGACCCACTGCAGTCTGCCTACCAGCCCCATGTCAGTGTAGATGATGCCAACGTCTGTCTGCTGCGAAGGCACATTCTGCACTGGACAGACCCAACACCACTGTCCACGTCACCTTTTTTAACTTCTCCAGCGCCTTCAACACCATCCAGCTCAGGCTACCGAAGGTGAAGCTGGAGGACATGTGGATGGATTCTGCTCTGATCACATGGATCACGGACTACCTGACGGGCAGACCGTAGTTTGTAAGATTACAGCACTGTGTGTCTGAACGTCTGATCTGCAACATAGGGCCCCCCCAGGGAGCTGTGCTGCCCCCCTTCCTCTTCACCACCTACACTTCTGACTTTCAGTACAGCACTGAGTCGTGTCACCTGCAGAAATTCTCAGATGACATGACCATAGTTGGGCGTTTGGAGAATGGACGGGAAGATGAGTGCAGGAACCTGGTGGAGTAATTTGTGCGTTGGTGCAATGAGAGCCACCTGCAACTGAATGTGATGAAGACATAGGAGATGGTTGTGGACTTCAGGAGGAGCAAGCCACCTCTCCTGTCTGCATTAATTGGACTGATGTGGAAATTGTCCAGACCTACAGGTACCTGGGAGTCCACCTGGACAACAAGCTGGAGTGGTCCACCAACACAGAGGTTGTGTACAAGAAAGGCCTGAGCTGAATCTACTTCCTCAGGAGGCTTTGTTCCTTCAATGTATGCAACCAGATGCTCCTGATGTTTTATCAGTCTGTTGTGGCGAGCACCATCTTCTTTGCTGTGGTGTGCTGGGGCACAGGCATCAACGCAAAGGACGCGAACAGACTGAATAAACTGATCAGGAAAGCAGGTTCTGTTGTCGGCTCTCAGTTGGCCACCTTGGATGAGGTGGTGGAACAGAGGATGCCGACCATACTGCTGGCCATCATGGACAACACCTCCCACCCCCTCCATAAAACTGTGAACATTCAGAGGAGCAGCTTCAGCAACAGAATGATCCAACCCCGCTGCTACAAGGAACGATACAGGATTTTGTTCCTCCCCAGTGCAATTAGACTTTTCAACACCTCTGTTATTAGACACTAGACACTTTACCTGTTAAAATCATTCACCTCCTCCTACCTGCACTAAACTCTGCACTCTGCACAACTTCTAAATATATCGTTAGATTTTTACAACAGCTTTTACTGTTTATATTTTTCTATTTTTATTTTATACTTTTATACTTTATAGTGTTACATGTCCACTGGTCCTGTACCTGAACATCCTTGCTGCAGTGATGAACTAAGTTCCCTTCGGGGATTAATAAAGTCATCTCTATCTCTCTATCTAACTGGCAGCCATCATTGTCATGGAGAGCTGCCTCCCCTTCTGAGCTTTGCTGGCATCACAACGGCACATGCAAGCACTGCAATAAATTGTTATCTGATTCTGCTTTGCTGTCCTTGTACTTAATAAAGAAACTTGTTAATCATCGAACAAATTCCCTCTACATAAGTTCATTGTATAGCCTGTATGTTTGCGTAGGTTCTCAGTCATCCAGGTTGAGGTAGTCTTAAGTGCTTCAGTTGAAGGCATCTGGACTTCTTTTTGTTTTTGAAGATATTTCACCTCTCATCCAACAGGCTTCTTTAATTCTTAATATTGATGGGGAATCCACAGTACTTAATCTCTGGTAAGGTTGTTACACCTTGGAGGTGGGCACCTGAGTCGTTGACTTTCTCTGTGTATGCATATCAGGGTCAGAAGTAAGCTGTAGTTCAGTAATGAGTCATTTAGAGGTGTGACTCACTGATGACCCCCCTCACATTCATGTGCATTGTTATGGTCAAGTGTGTAGCCTGCACTGCACATCTGTCTTGGTTCAGCTATTTGTCAAAATAGTCCAGACATCATTCCTTTACATGGCCCCTGCACTCAGCACATCCAAGTATCCTTGGGCAAGATGCTGAACCTCAAGTTTACTGTCAAAGATGTAAGAGTGTACGAGTGTGTCTGTGAATGGCAATAACAGCATATGAATTTATGTGTGAAGTCATCTGACAACTTTTAATATAGAATACTTTGACATTACTTAAACAATGCCTATTTTCTGTATTATTTATACAAATGTACTTAGTCTCATATTGGATGATTACGGATGTCCAAATCAAGTACTTGGGCACATCTGTCATTTTTCAGAAAAGAAGCTTTTGGCTGAATTGTGGGAAATTGCAGGATTTTGGTGTTATTGAAGTCAAGCTATGTCTTAAAAATCTCTGCTGCATCATTTGAGTGTAGAAGACATTTGAATTCAATGCTGACTGAAAGAACAAAAAAAGGAACTGACAGCGAGTGAAAAAGCTTAAAAATCAGAGAAAAGGTCAGCTTGATTTAAATAAGTATGGAATGTAGGTAGAGAGAAACTCAGAGGGCCTGTTTATGATTAGCATATCTTAAGTGATCAGTACGGATCAAAAGACACTGGGTGATTGACAGTCAGTGATAGACTCTCACTGACCCGCAGAAATGAAGGCTTTAAAGAAAGTGAGGAAAGTGTTTGCACCCATCATCACAGGGTTACTGTTAACCATGGGGGTTTTCTTCAGTTTCTGAGTTTCTCTTTTCTTTATGGATTCTTTAAGAAACACACACACACACGTATACGCACTCACATCCAACCTTGGGCACTATTCATCTTACCGCTCTCCTTCTCTAAACCCCCCTCCAACTGCAGAGACACACTTTCATCTCTTGGCTTGGTCTAACTTAGACCTGACTTCTCTCCTCATAACACCCCTCTTCAATCTTTCCCTGCCCATCTACCATCTTCCTTGTCCTGTCATCTCCTTTCTTTCATCTTCCATCTCCTCCTTGCCCTTCCCTCACTGTCTTTACAGCCTCCTCATTTTATCTGTTTTTATTCCCCTGTTTTTTCTCCATTCCTTTTCCCCTTTTGTTCCCATACAATCCATTTTCCTCCTTGTTCATTTCTCCTTTGGTCTCCTCTCATCTCCTCTCCATGTTGTCAATCAGTGAAGGGTAAATAAAGGGGAAGTTATGAGGGCCATCCGGTCTGAAGCCCCATCCATCACACTGCCATTTAATACCCCCAGCTGTCACTGTGTGCACATTCAGGCAAAAGTTTAGTAAGCCTGCTTTCTAAACTTACTGTGATACGAGCACTGACATGGATTTAATCATTCTGCTTTTTTTTGACCAAAAAGGCTAAAAGATAGAGAACTTTTGTACAGCACAGAAATCAAAATATTGCCAAAACTTTGTTCGGAAAATGTTCTGAAATTTACCATACTTTATTGAGCCTCACAGCAAAGCATTTTTTTTTTTTCATTAATACTTATTTATTTAGTATATTTAGAGAATTTGCAGTACCTGTCTATAATCAAACAATTTGAGCTAATACTGTATGCTCAATTTTTGAAATTTCAAAAATCTAACTGGCTTGTTTGTGAAGGGCAGTTGAAAGATTTTGTGAAGGAAGTTTAGCCTCAATTGATGGAAAATTGTAGGACACAGAATTTTTTGAATTTTTAAGAAAAACAGGTATTGAAAAATGAAGGTGCAGAAAGCACATTCAATTGATTTGTTGGGAATTATGAGAAAGATTTTAGATGATTGCTTTAATGCCACCATTAGGACTAACCCACTATCGCAATATGAGCTGAGGAAGTGAACAATTTGTTAGATGATTATTTCCCAATACAAGGAAGAAGAAGACTGTAATGTTTTGTATTATATACAACTAAAGACAAAATATCAAGTGGTGCTGTCATCTGGAGCCATCTAAGCTATCAATCATGACATTTTGCCCCCTTTTCTCATCGGGAATTGCTTGGAACAGAGATGTCCAGGAGACATCCTAACGAGATGCCAAAACCACATCAGTTGGTTCCTTGCAATGAAGAGGAGCAGCAGCTGTACTCTGAGATGACTGAGACCTCCAAGTCTGAGCCCAGCAAACCTCCTAAGGCAACTCCTTCTGGCCACTTGTATCCCCAATCTCATTCCTTCAGTCACTACCCAGAGCTCATAACCATAGATGAGGGTTGGAACATAGACTGCCTGGCAAATTGACGGCTTCACCTTCCGCCTCCAATGCTTGGATTACACCGCACCAATTTGCCTGTCTGACTTGCGACTAACTATTGCCTAACTATATTTAGCAGGTACTGTTCCAGCTCACACAACAACTCCAGGGGATGTTCCCTGAGCCTATGGCCAGTATTTTTGGGGCAGTGCCTAGATAGGCCCCTAGGACCAAGGTCTACGCGCCAGTTGCTTTCCGGATAAGGTGGTCCAGCTCAATGAAGTCTGACTCATAAGAGTTTTTGAATCACTGTCAGTCTGGCCCCTCCTTTAAAACCACTTTACCTTGGAAGAACCTACCTATAATCCGTTTTTAATAATTTACGATAAAAATTTTATTTTATTTCATCTTTTATTGTTTATTGTTTATTTTACTGAATTTGGAAATACAGTGATCATATTTCAGAAAGGCATTTCAGGGATGCACAAATGAAAAAAAATGTTGCCTCATTAAAAGATCTGTACAATCAGCATCCAGGAAGAATGCTGCAGCATATCAGTGCTGAATCTAATATTTCATGATGACAGGTAGCAGAAATTTGTCCAGCAACTGTTATCTCTGCTGGGGCCAAATCTATTTAGGTTAGATGCCCATTGTGCATCAAAAAGACTCTTGTGTGTAGACCTGGCTGTCAGAAACCATCTCCTCGGCTCTGCAGGCACTGATCCCACTGCAGGGAGACCTCTTCTCATCAAGTACTACTCCCACGCCACAGCCTGTGCAGCCTTATTTGCAACTCCACTCAAAATAAACTGGCACTAGCTATTGAATATCAATGACATTGCAAACGCATGGCCCCACCGGTGGTGTCTGTGCCTTTTATTGGTTTTAAATCAGCGATTGTCACTTGAAGAAGTGCACTTCTATCTGCCAGAGATATACAAAGAGCCTGCCAATTAGCCCCTTTCATTGATTTACAGCAGGACTTTGACAGAGTATTCGATAAAAATGAAATCGAGGAGATTATTCACAACACTGTTTTTTTGGACTTGGAGACTGGTGGTTAAAATTTTATAATTGGTGCATGGTTCTAGTTTCATTGGGATGTAAAAAAATGAAAAAAAAAGTTTTAAAGCTCACAAGACTGCTAGGCTCCTTGTTTAATTGCTGGAGACATCGATGTCCATCAAACAAGAGTGTGAGGAGGGGAAAACAGAATTAAATCAATCTCTGCTGACACACTGTGATGAAAGACTCTGACTGAGGGTGGAGGACTTTGGAAAACAGAGCATCTGACATGGAGATGTAAAATAAAGTCTCATGATTGGATAAGATATTCATCATCCATGTCTGGTTAACAAGCACAACATTAATTGTAAGTAGAGCAATGCGGAGCATGTGGCTGCAGATCATCAACACTCGTGCTAAAAGGTTTAGTGCCATTTATAATGCCTGACACAACAGCTGGGCTCCCACTTCGATAAATTCATCTTTTAAATGGTCATTTCAACCAATTTACTGAAAACACAAATTTAATGACTTAAATTGATGCAGATTTTTGGTTTTTACTCCTTCTGTCTTTGAGATTTTGATGCCTCTCATACTGCTTTATATCAGTTGCTTCTAACAAGAAGAGAGCGTGTTGTAGCACGCTGCTGTTTAGAGAAAATGCACTGCCGGATTAAATGTACTATTGATTGTGTTGCGAGTTGTAGTTATTATTTTTTTGGCGGGGTGTTTTTTCTAGTTTATGATTCTCTTTGTGTTGTATTTTTCTTGTATCTCGTCTGGAGTTAAACTTCCCTTTTATTACCTTTCCTGTGATTATCCCCATGTGTTTCACCTGTGTCTTTTCACCTGTGTAATATGCTACACTTTATCATATTTTCTCCCCTCCCTGACAATGTTTGGTCCCTATATTACCCTGGTGTTTTTCCTGTGATTTTTTTTTGGATAGTTTTCTGGCGCTAACCCTGCTGTAATGACATTGGTTCTTTGAGTGTACCTTTTTGGATTGCCTGTTAGGACAGCCTCCTGAAATTATACCCTTGCCTGTCTCACAACTGTATGTTTGCCTCGAATAAGTATAACTGAACTGAATCTGCTCTGCCTCCCTCGTTTGCACTTGGGTCCATCACCAAGTCTCTAGTGTTTTTGGCACAATTGTGGCAGAAAATATCTGAAAGTAACTTTTTTTTGTGTGTGATACTGGGGTCATAATTGTTGCTATTTTTAATCCAATTAAATGTTGTACGTTTTGAATGCTGAAAGAAAAAGGAGAAACTCTTTCTAGCCATATCTGTAGCAGACAAACATCATAACAGAGACAGAAAAGCTCATGTGTGGGAGCAGATCAGTTGGGCACTGAATGGTGTTGCTGAATGTTTTGTTTTTATCACACTTTAAGGTGTAAGATAGCTTTTGTATAACCACCCCTCTGTGAACATTAGTGCTAAGCTATCTGCAAAACAATTCAAGTCAAATTTATTCATATAGAGCCAATTCACAACAAAAAGCACTTCATGGCAGTGTGTCATTTCAGCTCTTACTACCAGCAAAAAAAGTTATGTAAAAAGACTACAGCCACAAAATTCAACAGTCATGCACGTTCCACATTGGTGAAGTCAGGGAGGTTGGATGAGCTAAAAATATAAAAATATCCTGTGTTCTTTGTTAGGTTGGTCAAAAACAGAAATAGCATTGCAAGTAAGATCTATTCAAATTTTAAAAAATTACAGGAACATCAGCCCCTTTTATGCAACCTATTTAATATGGCCCTGTTGGGCCTCTGTTGTGCCTCATTGTCTCTGCAAATGTCATGGAAGCGCAATGACATGGCATCGGAGGTAGTAGCTACAGTGAATCAACAGTCTGTACGAACAGCATGAGCCAGCAAAGCAGAGCATTAATATAAGGCTGTTACATGTTGTCAAGTGCAACCCACGACTTTAAGAGTGTGGAAAGAATGCCAGGTTCAAAAATGACCTGTCTTACAAGCAGAGGACTAGATCATCTGCCACATAACAGAAACGGTAAATGGTTTACCATGTCATTCGATTGTTTACACACTGATGCTCAACATGAATGTATACTTCCACACTATACTGCAACACTGATGTGTAACACTCATCACAACTCTTCAGCCTACTGTCTAAAATCACACTGTGGGGTGGTTTTTAAGACAACATTAGAGTATTCTGTGTAAAAAAAAAAAAAAAGCTTAAAAAAGAGTGGTGTGCATCGTGGTAATATTGTACAATCCCTGTGTCACAAGTGCCGTTGTGTGCGGAAGTCCAACTCTCTCCTGCCCTTTCTGCCACTCTGTCTCTCAGCCTTACACACATGAAAACTGCTTTATCATCATCTATTTTGTCCTGTTATATTTAGCCCAGATCATCATACTACTGTGGGCAGCAGTAAAAAGATTGAAACCACTCTGCACTGGTCCTGGCAATAGAAACAACAACTTGGAGAGAGCCACAGCACTCTCACTCTGTTGTGTTAGTGCTAATATACATTAATGCATCCAGTTCGCTGTTTGCTGAACAGGTTTGGTTCAGGATGTTGAACACATAGTTTTACAGGTCAGGTGGTTGGGATAGGTGCTTTCAGTTTTCTATTGAGAATGATAACTTGTTTTTGTTGTTTTGGCTATTAAAAAGACCAAAATAGATAAACTTCAATCAATCAAACCTTTCATATAACAGGTGTGATGTGGCTGCAGGTATTAAATAACCCGTACCTGTCCAGTACTGATCATATGTTCCTTAGGTTATTTAGAGTTGAAAGTAAAGCCATTCATTCTGATACAAGAAGTTTTCTAAGATTTCTCCTAGTCCTAATCCTAATTAACTTTTTGTTTCACCAAGCTCTTTTGGACAAATAATTTACAAATCAACATGAAGGACACTCGCTCTTAATAAGAGGAACATTTGTGAGATTTAGTCATTGGCAAATCAATGGCCCAAAATTACAACATAACACCAACAATGCATTGTTCAAAAATATGTTTAAGGAAAAGCTTCAGTCACAAAAATGTAAATTTCTAAAGGAGAAATTTGCAAGCAGAATCACATCAGACTCAACACAGTATACCTTTGAGACCTGCAGTTGGAAATTAGCAGGCAAAACAAGTTCAATGGAATATGATTTCTATGTTTGTTGATATCAGAAACATTTATTTAATCTCTCCAGGACTGTAAATCGTACTGAGTAATGTAATGAGTTTTGTCTTGCTCTCTTCCTGTCTTCCTGTGGGCACTGTCTAATATTGATTGAGTACTTTCTTCGTCTGGAGGAAGGCAGATAATTTGTATTTGACTCAAATGACAGACCTAATTCACTAAATACTTTCTTTCCAAAAACAAAACGAAATCCAATCAAAATGTGCATGCTACTACAGCAGAAATCTGGTCAGAATAAGGGGCCAATGATTCTAGACAGAGTATTTCATACATTTTAGATCACTTAGAAAGATTCTACATGCCTACAAACAACGTAAGTTAAATGTCATAATCTGAAGAGTAGCCCTTTAATGGAAAGACGTTTGTTTTGTAAACTGTCAAGCAAAAGGTTTTAAATTTTATTTGATTCTGTAATTTAAGATTTAAATAATTAAAATCAAAGGATTTGTTGAATATATAGTGATGGTCACAGTTTCTCAGCCTTTTTTCATCACAGCACCCTTTCAGAATGTTTAAAATTAGTCCAATCACACCAGTATAAATGAAAATACTTGCTATGAGAGAATGAGGGCGAATGCACGATGGAGGATGGTGATGGTAATTTGTCATTAACAGGAAACATTTTAATAAGTTGATAAGTTGATACTGTAGTTCTGGCCCTGATTTTTAATGGATTTTATGGCATCTGCCATGGCAAACTAATTTCTTGAAGGTCATATGGCAAACTCAGATGGCACATGGGTTGAAAAAGGCTGATGCTGAGATCCACAAAGTGAGGCACAACACTCCTGGTAACGTATGAAGGCGGGTGGAGAATGGATTAAAACCACTTCAGACATGCAACCTTACAGGGGAGTGCCTGGTGGAATCAAGAGGTTAGCGTTGCTCATCCAGATTATTTACATGCATAGAGTCTAAGTGGTGAGATAGATCTTTTAATCCTACAAACTCTTCTAACGTGGATCCCTGGGACAAATCCTTATCAAAAAAGGGACACGATAATGGCCTATGTGTTTGAAAGAACAAATGATATATTACACCATTAGCTCCATAAAAGCATCTTTGTGTCAGTCTGTCTGAGTATTCCAAATGCTCTCTGCCCTGCAGTTGCCCTCTTTGCAGCTTTTCCCCTCCTGCCGCCTAGCTCCTCCTCTCTCTGGCATCCCCATTCATTGTCCACTACTGTTCTGTCACAAGCCCCTGGTAGGACCTGACATGGGGAAATCCCTTCTGCTCCAGGCTCTGAACTCATGGTCCATTACATCTCCCCAAGTGGGAGAGAAGCAGCAGGATTATGAGCATACTTCTGTGTGGTCTTATTTCTGCTGCTGCAAACTCTCTTGGAAGATGGCTATGACAGAGAAAGCAGGGCTGTATGGTCATAAAGAGAAATGAAGAACTGAAAGCTTGGACATCTGTAACTTAAATACAACTCAGTTTTGAAGCAAAGTGGCTAAGTGGACTTTTGCATCTGCAAAAAATTTTTCAATATTTCTCCTTGCTGGCAGCATGATGATTAAAGGCACCAGGCAACACGCATATGTTAAATAAGTTTAGGCAATGAAACATTAGGGAAAAGTCAAATACTGATGCTTTATTTTACTTGAGAGCCTGAACTAGTTATGAACCACCCAGACCCCCAAGTTGTCTAAGACAGGCCTACTGTCCTTAGAATCAAAACTAAACACAGATAAGGCACATTCAGTTTTTATGCCCCACACATTCGTCACAAACTCTCCAAGAACTGCAGATCAGTTACTACTCTACCAATAAGACTAAAGACCGATTTGTTTCCCACCGCCTACACTGCAGTGCAACTCTGCTTGTCTATTTCCTCTATCTTTCATTTTCTCTATATATTCTTTTAATCTTTAATTTATAATACAGGAGGCAGAGCTGGAGGTGGCAGAGTTAACATCGAGTGACGAGGATGGTCAGGATTTCTTATAAATCATCATCAGTAGACTCATGAGCTCATACATTCTTTACATTAATCTGTTATTGTCATGTTGTTTTGTTCTGTACAAGTGACATCTACTGCGAGTCTGTCCATCCTCGGAAAAAGGATCCCTCCTCTGTTGTTCTTCCTGAGGTTTCTTATTTTCCCTGTTTAGGATTTTTTAAGGGTTTCCTCACCTGGTTCAAGGGTCTAATGGCAGAGGATGTCACATCTGTACAGTTTGTGAAAGCCCTTTGAGACAATGTGTAATTTGTGATTTTGGGCTATACAAATAAAATTTGATTTGGTTTGACCAAAGAGGAGATTAATGGATGTGGTGAGAGAGGATATGCAGATGTTGTGACAGAAGAAGATGCAGAGGACAGGGAGAGATGGTGGAGGATGATTCGCTGTGGCAACTCCTAGAAAAAACTAGGTAAAGCTGAAAGAAGAAGAAGTTTCTTTTAATTCTTAAATGCTTTTTATCATTTTATTGTGTTTGTATATGCTGTTTTTAATGTTTTGTCTTGTTTTAAATGCTTTATAGCACTTTGAATTGCCTTGTTGTTGAAATGTATAGTGTATGGAGAGCATATTAATCAACCAACTGTAACCAGTTTTCCTGCACCGCATGCATTGAGAGATGGTCGTGAGTCACTGTAGCCTCCAGTATGTAACATTAGGGGATGAATAAGAGTTGCACTAAGGGCTTTTCAATCATATATAAACATAAAGTTACAGCCCTAACATGTCATAGAAACTGAAACTAAACAAAACTGATCTCCATTCCAAACATTGGAATGCGTAGTGTAGTGTAGTGTATTCTTGCACTGCTATAGCGATATAAAGTTGCCTTTATCAAAACAATTGATTTAAGTGTTATGAAATGTATCTGATTTGAAAAAGTTTGATTTACATTTTTGAAGACATTGCATTATTCATGCTGCAAATCTAAACATACACAACTTAGAACAGTGTCATTGGGAAGAGCAGTACTATCCCCCAATCATTCAGAGCATGTGGTTGGTTATTTTTTGCACCTTTAACATTAACATTATTAAAAATATATTGTTTGTTGTGCAATAAAACACATGCTATTACACATAATGAGTACTTGAATAAGAGCTTCAGTTAGACACATTTGCAATGTAGAGTTACAACAAGGCTGAGAGCAATGTGAATACTGGTGGAGCATTTTTTAGTTCTATCTGCCCTTTTTCAAATTTAAAACTAAATAAAAGAGTTCAGAGGGGATAAGCAACATTCCACAGGTGAACAGCAATGAGAGCATGACTTCATATACTCTGCTAACCTTGGGGTGCAAATGTTCCAAGACATTGGATGCATTGTGGCCATGAGACAGTTCATAGAACAGAAATGGGCCATTAGCTGGTGAAGAAGAAGGAGATGGTTGATGGTCTACTTCAACAGAGCTGAGTGGAGTTTTACACTGATGTTATTGCTTTTAAAAGTAATGGTGTCATTTCCTTTTCAATTCCTACAATATCATTGTATCTGCCAGTCAAATACATAAGTTGCAAATTTTGTTAAGAGTTCCCATGACTGTCAGATCATAAAATATTCAAAAGCCAAGACCTGAGAGCTGTCTTCTGAGTTCTTACACTGTTCATTTCCAATAAGTAATATATGAAATAGTTGAATGGAAAATGAAGGAAAATTGTATAATACACCCTGTAATGGATTAGTGGTCCAAGGAAATATATTATTACTTTGAAACGATATAATACTTTTTGAAAGACATCGTAATTTATAATTTAACTTCTGTAACCGCTCACTGCCCAAGCAGTCTAAAAACAATAAGAATTACATTCCATCAATATTATTTCTCTTTGCACTGTTAAAGTAGATAGATAGATAGATAGATAGATAGATAGATAGAGGTAGCGATAACTTTATTAATCCCTGAAGGGAAATTCATTTGTCACAGCAGCAATATTGTTATGGTACAGGACCAGTGGACATATAACACTATATTTAAGGTATAGAAGTATAACATAAAATAAAATAAAAATAAAAGTACAAAATATACACACTATAGGCAGTTGTAGGATTCTAAAAGTATGTACAGATGTTGTGCAGAGTGCAGAGTTTAGTGCAAGTAAAAGGAGGTGAATGATTTAACCAGGTAAAATGTCTAGTGTCTAATAACAGAGGTGTTGAAAAGTCTAATTGCACTGGGGAGGAACGACATCCTGTATCGTTCCTTGTAGCAGCGGGGTTGGATCATTCTGTTGCTCAAGCTGCTCCTCAGAATGTTCACAGTTTCATGGAGGGGGTGGGAGGTGTTGTCCATGATGGCCAGCAGTTTGGTCGGCATCCTCTGCTTCACCACCTCCTCCAAGGTGGCCAACCAAGAGCCGACAACAGAACCTGCTTTCCTGATCAGTTTATTCAGTCGGCAGGATTCCTTTGCCTTGATGCCTGTGCCCCAGCACACCACAGCAAAGAAGATGCCGCTGGCCACAACAGACTGATAAAATATTAGGAGCATCTGGTTGCATACATTCAAGGGCCTGAGCCTCCTGAGGAAGTAGGGCCGGCTCAGGCCGTTCTTGTACACAGCATCTGTGTTGGTGGACCACTCCAGCTTGTTGTCCAGGTGGACTCTCAGGTACCGGTAGGTCTGGACAATTTCCAAATCCGTCCCATTAATGCAGACAGGAGAGGGTGGGGGCTTGTTCCTCCTGAAGTCCACCACCATTTCTTTCGTCTTCTTCACGTTCAGCTGCAGGCGGTTCTTTCCACACCAACACACGAATCGGTCAACCAGGTTCCTGTACTCATCTTCCCGCCCATTCTCCACACACCAGACTATGGCCGTGTCATCTGAGAATTTCTGCAGATGACACGACTCAGTGCTGTACTGAAAGTCAGAAGTGTAGGTGGTGAAGAGGAAGGGGAACAGCACGGTTCCCTGGGGGGCCCCAATGTTGCGGGTGATGGGGGCCAGGGGTGGAGTCTGAGGGCTGGTGGGGGAGGGGGTGCTGGAGTCAAACCTGTTGAAAAACTGGTTCAACTTGTTTGCCCTCTGTGTGTTCCCCTCGACTGCTCCTCCTCCTCCTTTCCTCTGGAAGCCTCCTATTTGCAGTGAAAAAGCATTCTCTCACTTTTATGTCCCTGCTATGAAATCCTGCTGGCTCTAGAACAACATAACTAGGGTTGGAAATTTTCCATGTAGCCACAGGAGGATTGTGAGCAGTCTTTAACTGCTCCAGCTGTTGTTTGGTGGTTAGTAAAACAAGTGTGCCATGGAGAACCACTAGGAGATATCACTGAGATATAAAGGGTGCATTAAACTGCCATTCGGTTGGTGCCAGAGGAAGGGTAAACAGACTATTCTTTATGTATGCCTAGACATGCAGGGGAAGCCTCATAAGCTACTTAAGTATATTACATCTATGATTTTATTTCCTTACGCCTTCTCTATCTCTCTTCTCCAATGCATTTTGTCAAGTTTCATTCTGAGCCCTAATTATAAATTTCAAAATTCTACATTCAACACTGAGAAACTTTCATGTCCAAACATACTTTACCCCTGTAATATATAAAGTTGGAGATATGAAACTGCATCATCCTGGCTGAATATCCAAGTTATGTGGAAGTACCTTAAGATAATGAAGACTGGGTCTGTGGTGAGGTCATAGAAGAAACTTTAGTTTGTATAGCTTAATTTGTTCCTCTAACTTGTGCATTGCCTGAGATTATGAAAAGGCGTGTTCCATTAAGAAGTTATCAAGACTAAGAGAGGTGCGTTGGCCTTAATTGAAAAGTTTCAGGGTTACCACTCTCGACTCAGTGATGAATTCTGATTTCTCATTATGTATAATGGATGCTTACCCATTCATCCAACTTTAGATTCGGAGTGATTTTTCATAAAGGATCACCCAATTAGCCTGTTAATAACTTGTGAGTTTTCAGAGTTGTTCTTTGCTGTATATTTCTTTCAATACCTTAGTGAATGTTTTAGCCAAATAATATGTGCCTGATACTTTTCCTTACAACGTAGCTAAGTAAATAAGAATGAAACTATGCAGAGCATTGCTTGAAACCTGTTGAGCTCTCACAAATTAATTTGGAATGCACTTTTTTTTCTTTTTTTTTTAATTACACTGGCCCTTCTTCTCCTGCAAAGAATGGAGCCACCAACTGTTTGCCTTGATGAGCTAACATTGTACATTAATTTAGATTGTTTTTCTTTTGGCAGTTTCTAGGAAATCAGCCAACAATTTAGCTACATCTGGAAGGAAATCTGTCAAATACATTGTTAACAAGCAACTAGAATTAAAAGTGTACACCTCAGGATTGCATCAAACTCAGTGTGTGCCACTGAGGTTAACACATCTACCAAGAGGTTAATTGAAAGTTTTGTTTTGTGTAAATTCACAATTTCTCTATGTGGGTTAAAGTTCCAATTTAAAGGTTAAGCAGACATTCGATTAGTTGAGAATATGGTATAAATCTACAAAAGCCATCCCTATGCAAGTGGTATGATGTGAATTTGCGATGATTGGTGTTACAGGGTTAAAGTCAAGTTAACCTTCCAAAAGCAAGAGCAAAAGACAAAATGTCCTTTAAAATTCTCCTAATTGTTCTATATGTAGGCCCACATTTGTTCCTCACAAGCATAGACACTACCTTGTGTAGACACACTCACACGAGCCACTTACAGGTTTTATCAAAAGCCCCTCGGCTCAGCAGAAAAACACAATCTCCTGAAAATAATTGGCCTTACAAGCAAATATGAAAAAATGGAAAAAGCTGAGCAGCTGTCAATCAATCAGTGAACAAGCATCGTCTGCGTGGGAAGGGTGAAACGTCTTGCCAGAATGAGAAAATAAATCCTTTGCCAGTGGCAAGGTGGCGTGATATAATCTTAAATATGCAATAAGCTCGGACTTTAGAATCAAGCACACGGTGAGATGAAACTGTATGCAGGAGAATCAGTATTCTGCGTGAAATTTAGGTGTATCAAAGTGTTGTTTGCAGTTTGGAGGCTTACCTGGAACAAAGCTCCCCTGTACCACCTCCTTGTACGCCCACCATCCTTCGTGAATTTTTGGAGGACTCGGCTGTGCTGTGAGATAAAGAGAAGAAACAGGGGAATCAATCGTTTCCTTTTGAAATTTAGACAAGACAGCAAAATGATGGTCCTGCCCTGACTTCCTCCAACAAAAATATATAAAATACATTTTTAATATATATAGCTGGCCTCTTCATTTCCAGGGACCCTGCTAGCCTTCTAGGCAACAGGCCTCAGCAAACAGACTCCTTGGAGATGGTACTGTGTCCTTGAGCAAGACACTGAACCCCAAATTGCTCCTGATGCTGCGGCATCAGTGTGTGAATGGTTACGCTCCTGATGAGCAGGTGGCACCCTGCGAGGTAGTCACTGCCACCAGTGTATGAATGTGTGTGTGAATGCAAAACCTGTAGTGTAAAAGTGCTTTGAGTTGTCAACAATTACTAGAAAAGCGCTATATAAATACGGGACATTTACCATTTACCATTCATTTGAGCAAATAGGCCTCAAATTCAAGCTCTTGTTTTTTAATCCAGTGGCATACACACACAAGCAAATTCCCACGCCATGCAATAGCTCCCAAGGCTTTAGTATGGAACTGCATTCTGTCATGATGTGTCAGCATCAAAAGAAAGACCGAGATTAGAGCAGGGTGGCACCGTATAATTGAGGTGACTAAGTAAAGGTCTCAGTACAGAGAAAGAGTTGTGGCCAAGAATTACCTTGGGAAGCCTTAGGGATATTGCTTTTTACACATCAACTTTCTTCCTCTGTGGTTAATTCACCAAATGCGCAAAACAGGCCTTAATCGAGGGTCTAGAGGTTGCACTGCTCACTTTTCTTTAATGGAAACTGAGGTAGCCAAGCAACCCTCCTGCCTCTACTGTTCTCTCCAAACAGCTTTGCTTCAATACCACTGGAGAGCAGATTCAATTTCTGAGGGGTGGGCCAGCTGGACATGGTCCAGAAAAGGCTATCTTTTTAGAGGGCAATCTCTGCTGACACAAGTTTGAAAGGGGAAACAAAGTAAATCACTCACATATGACAAATTATAAATTGTTTTTCCTTCCGTGATGATCAATGAACTTGAAGTAAACACTACCTTTCATTGGATTGTGTCTAAATCAGTGCATTGGCCAACAAAGCAGCAGCAGTGAATCAATCTTGTCTTAGTGTATGTCTGTGTAGGTGTGATTTTGATGATAATGGATCTTCCAAGAGGGCTGCAATGTAATGAAAACAGGTAACGAGTGCTCACTCTAAGCTTTTATTAGTAATAAAGCAGGTGCTGCTGTGTGCTTCATCTGTGGAGCATATGTTCTCCAAAGATTATGTGCAATGTGGGTATAGTCTTTGATGTGAATTCATGCCTCTAAAATTTTACTTGTTGCCACTTCAAATTTCAGCACTAACACTGCTGGCACACTTTCGAGATTAAAAACAAACAAAACAGATGGGGGTATACAAATAAAATTTGATTTGATTTGATTTTTATGTGGGTGGATTATGGATGTAGACTGTGTGCCATAGACCATTTGGAAATTTAGGAGACTCCAGACAAAACCAGAACTTAGGAACAGTATGATGATTAATCATAATAAATTTTGAGAACTATGCTAGTTATGGGAGCTCTAAATAAATATCTATCCTGATATGGAGTGGGTAACTGTGCTAGAATAAAACCCTTTATTATAATCCGCTAATATCAGCTGGCCTTTCTTAGCAGTCACTGGTTGAATTATGATATTCAGTTTTAAAAAATAAAACTTATTTGCTAGCCTTGTTGACAGAGTCCTCTCATGGTACAGTGAACATGATGAAGACTTGGTGTGTATTACTATGTTTATTCGTAATCTGACTGTAGTTTGAGCCAATTTTAGGTTAAATTCATAGCCCCGACCATTGTTCTGAAACATCTGTGTAAGCAGTTGTGCTAGCTAAAGGCAAGTTCATTCAAATATTCTTTGTTTTTTTATGTATCTTCCTCCTCCTTCCTAGTTTGCAGTAGTATTATCCATCACCATTATTTTAGTGTTTTGGAGATATAGGCAATAGAGATGTCTGCTTGCTTTTTAATATAAAAAGACCAGTCTAAACCCTCTTGTGGTACTGCTTTAAGGTCCCTCTGATGAGTTGCACCCTGCGAGGTAGCCACTGCTACCAGTGTATGAATGTGTGTGTGAATGGGTGAATGCAAATCTTGTAGTGTAAAAGAGCTTTGAGTGGTCTAAAAGACTAGAAAACGCTAAAGAAACACAGGACATTAAAAAATAATAATAAATAAATGGGGTTAGGTTAATTGTTCACTTTAAATTGCCCGTAGGTGTGAATGTGAGTGTGGATGGTTGTTTGTCTATATATGTCAGCCCTGTGATGAACTGGCGACTTGTCCAGGGTGACCCCCGCCTTCGCCTGAAGATGCTGAGGATAGGCGTTAGAAAATGGATGGATGTCTGTGCTTTGCTTTTAAGGCTGGTAATGGCCTCCAGTTATCTTCTAATGTCAATTTATTGATCACGATTTCTTGTTGGTTGGAGTTAGGGCTGTGGTAGGAATTGGCGTTAGGTTCAGGTTAGGGTTGGGTAGGAATTGGTTAGGTTAAAGTTTGGGAACTCTTTGTGTCAGGCGGAACACAATGAAAATCCTTATAGGGATGGATGTGCAAGCCTATGTGTGTGTGTAATAGTGGCAGTGTGTGTAAGTGAGAACCATTGGGATTCAAGCTACTGTAAATTAGAATGTAAAGGAGGGTTATAGGCCTGTGGACATGATCCTCTTACAAGCTACTGACAAAACAGACACAGTTCTCTATCTTTCTCTCTCTCTTACTCACACGCTGCACATGTGCACTTTGATAGAGCCAGTAATAACCTAGCTGCTGTCCCTGACAGAAAATAATAATAATAAAATTTTATCACCATCAGTTTGAGACAAATTGTAGCTGAGACACTGCAATGACAAACTGAACCTTTCAGGATCACTATGGGGAAACTGAGCTGGTGACAATTGCAAAAAATCAGCACTAATTACAATATATTATTTGGAATATGTATTCATATGTAATGTGTCATTGACAAAAAGTGTGGAATTACTCATTAATGAATTTAATTAATGTAATAAATAGGAGAGAAAAAGTAGTGCAGCATCAGTTTTAAATACTTTCCATCATACAGTTTAAAGTTTCTGCTTTGCATTACTCATGTGAGTTTTAATGTGGCATCACCTGTGTTTAGTAATGATGAATTGAGCATGAATTACAGGAAAAGAACTTCAGTTGTCACGTCTTGCGTTCATCAGCAGACAACAGCAAAGAAAGAAGGATAACAAACATTATCACATTTATTACAATGTCTAGCTGAAGCCCGAAAACACTTTTCCTGACATCAGCAAAAAGGGAGTGCCTCTAGTCTGATCAAAGACATGTTGATGAGATGCTGAAGGAGATGGGATACATGACAAAAGGTTGACGGATATCCATTTTCCATGTTACTGGATCTAAGAGCTGTTTATATAAACAGTACAGGCCAAGGAAGATAAAGCTATGAGACTTAAACTACATTAAATTGGTTAAGTATCGTGTGAGGTAGAATTGATGCTGTATAATTATAAGGCATTCCAAATTCCATTTCTATTTTTGATAATTATGACCTTCCCCTGGAAATGCAAATCAATTAAAACTGAGGGAAGTATGTGATATTGAACCAACTATGATAACTAGTCCTTTAATACTGAGTCACAGTAAGTCATATAAAAGAAACATCCCAGATGAATGCAAGACTGTAGCAAGTTAATTTTGGAAACTTCAAAAGTTTGTTAACAAATCTTTAGCCGTAAAACTGTCTGTAACTGTAAAAACAAGATTTGTTCCATCTAAAACTCAAGCAGTTTTTTCAACACATGCGTGGGCACTATGGGTATAACCGCCATTCATCTTTAGATTTATTTTGTTTAGTCTGTCCTAAGGGAAATTATCGCATTCACAATCAGATAACTAGTGGACAGTCTCTCCTCACTTTATTCTTACTTCATGTGTTCCTTCTCTTCAGTAAGTTCAGCAGAGAAACCAACGGAGAAAGACATTCTCGTTAAATCTGTTTCAGTAGGAAATGCATCATGAAATGCCTGTTTTAGGTGAACTTTTAAGTTCTTTTTACATCGCCATGCCATAACTAGCCCCTTCCATTTATTTCAATGAGGGAAGGTGACAGAAGGAAAGCTTTTTCGGCTGCAGCAGTAGGACCAGGAAATTATGTCAAAGATTTTAAGGGCGGGGCAGAACTATGGAACTTTGTCTGTTTTGTTATTAGCTGCTCTGTTTTGAAGATAATGAAAAAAAAAAATCCACAGCAATGTCTCTTTCCAGAAACCACAACTTGGTCACTCAGTGATAATCCATGGACCTTGTTGTGGACAGTCTCAGATAGGAACTATTTTTGTCCCATATCAAATGCAGAATAAGGAAATAAATACACAAAATACTATGCTATTTACAGTATATAAAGGGTTTTCTTCTGTACAGTGATATGCTATTGTTGATTATTAGATAGATAAAATAATAATACACTCTGTGAAAATCAACATGATCACAATATGGTGTTTTTTGCAAAAAATTATTTGAGCTTAAGATGTGGGTGATGCAGATTCTTTTCTTTAATTCATTTAAAAAAAAAATAGTTAAACCCTTATTTAACCAGGTAAGTACAAATGAGAGCATGACATTGCTTTTGCAACAGACCCCTGGCAAAGACAGTCGCAGCACCAACGCCAAACAACATACAGTCCATGACCAACCGACACAAAACGTGCATATAATACATACAATATCATAAAGTAGACTGTAAATCGGGAATTGTCCTGTATTTGCATTTTTATCATTTGTTATTTTCCCCCTTTGCCATATCATCTTCCTCACCTATACTATTATTTTGCTGTTACTTTTAGTTTTTTGTCCTTTTTGTCTTTATGCTTTCTCCTTTTACGTTCTGCTTTATCTATGCCCTTTCCTTTTTCCTGAATTTCTGACACTTTTAATCACAGAAATTCAGAAATACAGAGTTGTTTTTTCTGAATGTTTGGCTTTTTATCTCAGAAATTCAGAAAAACTGTGCTACCCCAAACTGATTAGATCACCTGACCACATCACTTACACGGATAAAAAATAACAATGCCATCTATGTTATTTAAACACAGCAGTATCTCCCAATGTCTTAAACCCAAGTAAAAAGGAAACATTCTGTTTTTTTGAATTTGGCAGCCAGTCCCTATCCAACCTCTTTTAAAGCCAAAAGAGAGAGACTCTTATACAAACAGTTCATTTTCATATAATATCCTAACTTTTGCATTAATATTCATTGAAAGGCCCAAGCAATCCCGAAGCCCAACCACGCAGAAAGAGAGAGTGAGAAAAGGTTAGAGAGAAGTTGACAGGGAGCAGGACAGTTAAATGCTCAGATAGAGAGAAGAGGGAGAAGGAATGGAGATCAACGACAGATTGGAAAAGATAGAAACAAAAATGAGCATGCTGATGTGTGTCCATTAATAAAATATCACCTTGCCAACAGCTGTTACTGTTATGACTATTACTGACTTATGAGACAATTATCTCTCTTACATAGATCCTATTGATGCCTCCTTAATAGCTAATGTTCTGTGTGTGTGTCCCTGCGAGCCAAGGGATATTTGCCATGGTGTCACAAAATGAAAAAAGAAGACTGAGTCAAACCAAACTAATCAGTTTCCTATTTAAAACGAAGTGGGCTTTGTGCTAGTACGACTTTATGCACTAACTCTCAAGAGGCACAGGTAACTCAAAACAGGTCTCCAGTCAAATTAACAACTGCAAATTTTAACCAAATTTCTAAAGTAATTTAATGGAAAATGAAATTTAATGCATGTTTGCAAAGCTACTCTTACATGGATATTAGGAGTTACTTTCACAATAAGTTAAGCTGTTTATGAGGACAGGAATTATTTCATCCACAAGGGATCTTCTTTGGGTAAAGAAGTGAACAAACATTTATTTTGCGATGAAATGACCTATCATACATCTACTTTACCTGTCACACCAGGATGGTATTACTTGTATGGATTTCTCAAGTGCAAAATCCCCAAATATGAAATTAATATATCCTATTAGGTTTACCAAACAGTTAAGATTTTTTTGTTTTCTCTTTGTTGTTGTCTCCTATATTATGTCATGTTTTTGCAAATACATCAGCAAATTATCTTTACAAACAAAACAAAATGTATATAAATAGTGTAAACATGTGGTCCTAGATCCCATCAGAGTGCCACAGGTCAGAGACTTATCATGAAGGAAGTTTAGCAAACCCAGGATATGTTTTTGTTATCTGGATTTACTAACCCTAAAAATCATGTTGAGAGTCACACAAAGCTGGTTATCAAGTTAATAAGTCAACCTAGGATTTCCCCAAAGTATCCATTAGTGCATTCATACAAAAGAGGAATATGAATCACAAATATGACAAGAGAAAA